>JACEFZ010020302.1:45000-347500 GCA_014155875.1 Cepaea nemoralis
CAACCAAATCACACTCGCCACCCACAAACATTCCCCACATCCACGCCCATCCACATCCTACCCACACATCATCTCCCACCCACACCTCAAACCACCCATCCCCCAGCCACATCTCCATCGACAACATATTCCCCACCCACACACACACAATCCCCCACCAACCCACACATCGCACATTCACTCACACATCCCCAAACCATACACACACATCCCCACCAACTGACATGTCCCTACCCCACCCCCACACACACACACATCTCCCTAACCACCCATACATCCCCAATCCACTCACACACACCCCACCACCCACACATACACCTTCCACCCACCCACACATGCCTTAACCTAATCCCTCACCACACAATCCCCCACCCACACATCATATACACCCCCTACCACGCACTATTCCCAACCCACGCACCACACACACACATATCCCTCACCATCACATCCCCACTTACACACCACACACATATCCCCCACCCAGATACCACACAATATTCCCACCCACACAGATACCCTTGCCCATCCACCCCACATACCCCCACTCACACACCACAAAAAATCCCCTACCCACACACACATACCTCACCCACACAATATCACCAACCAACACACCACACACCTCTCCCCACCCACACACGCATTCCCTACCCGTCCACCAACACACACTCACGCATACATCCTCCACTACGCACCCACACACCCCCACCCACCCAAACCAAACATCTCTCGATCACAATACCCCTACTCCCACAACACATCCTCCACCCACTCACACATCCCACCCGACACATACAACTCCCTCACCCACCTACACATCCCTAAGCCACTCACACACCCCCACCCACACATTCCCCACCTACACACACACATCTCCCACCCACACTCCCCCACATACTTCCCCCATCCACCACAATCCCCTGCTCACCCACACATATACCCCCACCATACGCACATTCCCGCACCCTCAACCACACATTATCCTCCACCCATACCACCACAAACATACCCTCCACCCACACATCATTCACACATCCCAACCAACACACCGCACACATATCTCAAACCCACACACCATACACTTCTCCCCACCCGCCCTTCCATCCCAAATCCACCCAACACAATCCCCTACCCACACAACCCCGCCTCCCACACATACTTCCTCAAACCATCCACACATCTCCACCCACATAAACACACATCCCCTGCATCCGTCCCATACACATATCCTCCACCCATTGTACGTGTGTC
Organism: Cepaea nemoralis; assembly: GCA_014155875.1. Taxonomy (NCBI): domain Eukaryota; kingdom Metazoa; phylum Mollusca; class Gastropoda; order Stylommatophora; family Helicidae; genus Cepaea; species Cepaea nemoralis. The sequence goes on from JACEFZ010020302.1 coordinate 46,255, forward strand.
TAGGGATGTGTGAGGGGATGAGTGTATGGGTTGGGGATGTATGTGTGAGTTGTGTGTGCGTGGATGGGAGGTGTGTGTTTGTGAATGGGGGATGTGTTAGTGGGTGGGGATGTGTGTGAGGGATGTGTGTATGGGCGGGGAGATTGTGCGTGGGTTGGGATGTTTGTGTATATGGGAAGGGGTGTGTGGTTAAGGGATGTGTGGCTGGGGGATGGGTGGGTGGAGGATGTGTGGTTGGGTAGAGGATGTGTGGGTGGGTGATTGTATATGAGTAAGGGTGCGTGGTTAAGGGATGTTTCTTTGGGGGATGGGTGGGTAGAGGATGTGTGGGTGGGTAGAGGATATGTGGGTGGGTGAGTGTGTGTAGGTGAGGAGATGGTGGGGGATGTTTGTAGGGGTGGGCTCGGGATCTGTGAGTGGGCTGGGGGAGATGGGAGATTATGTGGCTGGGTGCGGAATTTGTGTGTGGGTAGGTGCGGAATATGTGAGTTGACGGGGAGATGTGTGTGTGTGTGGGGAATGTGTGGCTGAGGAATGTGTGGCTGGGTGATTGGAGGTGTGTGGGTGGAGGAGGATATGTGGGTGAGTGATTGTTGGTGGGTAATGGGACGGGTAGAGGGTATGTGTGTAGGTGGGTGGATGTGTGTAGGTGGGTGGATGTGTGTGAGTGGGGGATGTGTGGGTTGGGGAATGTATGTGTGCTTGAGGTGTGGGTGGATGGGGTGTGTGGGTGGGGAGATGTGTAGGTGTAGGGATGTAGTGGATGGGTAGGGACATGTATGTGTGTGTGGGTTATGTGTGTGGTTGGGTGGTGGAGTTGGAGTGAATGGGAGATGTGTGGGTGGGTGGTTGATGTGTCTCATAACATAGTAATATGCATTGTTTATGTTTACAAAATTCATGTGACAATGTTTTTTTCCTATGCACTGTTGATGAAAGAAAGATGAGTGACTGGAAGGGCCGAATGTAAGACGGGCCTGCGTGCCCAATTTGTTACCCTTTGAAAATAAAGTCTGTTCGTTCGTTCGTTCGTTCCCATCGACTTCTTGTCTTTACGTCAATGTCCTTGTTTTTACCATCTGTCTATGTCGGCACAAACAAGGTGTCCTGGTTTCTTTTGGGCATTGCAGGCAAGCAGTCTCCGTGGCACGTAGGTGTTTGAGGACTATCGTGAACACAGCCACAATCTGCTCCCTGCTGTATCTAGTTACACGAATGTCGTGAACATAGTCGCAATCTGCAATATGACTGAATCTGGTTAACCGAATGTCGTGTTTCAGGGATTGGGTCAGAAAAGTGAAACCTGGGTCAGGTCCAGGGTCTGGGTGCCATACAATACAACATGAAACCTGGGTCAGGTCCAGGGACTGGGTCCCCGAAAATACAACATGAAACTGGGTCAGGTCCAGGGACTGGGGGTCCCCGACAATACACATGAAACCTGGGTCAGATCCAGGGACTGGGTCCCGACAATACACATGAAACCTGGTCAGATCCAGGGACTGGGTGCCATACAATACAACATGAATCCTGGGTCAGGTTCCAGGGACTGGGTCCCCGACAATACAACATGAAACCTGGGTCAGGTCCAGGGACTGGTGTCGACAATACAACATGAAAACCTGGGTCAGATCCAGGGACTGTGTCCCCGAAAATACAACATGAAAACTGGGTCAGGTCAGGGACTAGGTGTCAGACAATACAACATGAAACCTGGGTCAGATCCAGGGACTGGGTGCCATACAATACAACATGAACCTGGTCAGATCCGGGACTGGGTGCCAGACAAGACAGAACATGAACCTGGGTCAGATCCAGAGACTGGGTGTCAGACATTACAACATGAAACCTGGGTCAGATCAAGGGACTGGGTGTCAGACAATACAACATGAAACCTGGGTCAGATCCAGGGACTAGGTGTCAGACAATACAACATGAAACCTGGGTCAGATCCAGGGACTGGGTCCCCGACAATACAACATGAAACCTGGGTCAGATCCAGGACTGGGTGCCAGACAATACAACATGAAACCTGGGTCAGATCCGGGACTGGGTCCCCGAAATACAACATGAAAACTGGTCAGGTCCAGGGACTGGGTCCCACGACATACAATATGAACCTTGGGTCAGATCCACGGACTGGGTCCCCGACAATACAACATGAAACCTGGGTCAGATCCAGGGACTGGGTCCCCGACAATACAACATGAAACCTGGGTCAGATCCAGGGACTGGGTGCCATACAATACAGCATGAATCCTGGGTCAGGTCCAGGGACTGGGTCCCCGACAATACAACATGAAACCTGGGTCAGGTCCAGGGACTGGGTGTCAGACAATACAACATGAAACCTGGGTCAGATCCAGGGACTGGGTCCCCGAAAATACAACATGAAAACTGGGTCAGGTCCAGGGACTAGGTGTCAGACAATACAACATGAAACCTGGGTCAGATCCAGGGACTGGGTGCCATACAATACAACATGAAACCTGGGTCAGATCCGGGGACTGGGTGCCAGACAAGACAGAACATGAAACCTGGGTCAGATCCAGAGACTGGGTGTCAGACAATACAACATGAAACCTGGGTCAGATCAAGGGACTGGGTGTCAGACAATACAACATGAAACCTGGTCAGATCCAGGGACTAGGTGTCAGACAATATAACATGAACCTGGGTCAGATCCAGGGACTGGGTCCCCGACAATACAACATGAAACCTGGGTCAGATCCAGGGACTGGGTACCAGACAATACAACATGAAACCTGGGTCAGATCCAGGGACTGGGTCCCCGAAAATACAACATGAAAACTGGGTCAGGTCCAGGGACTGGGTCCCCGACAATACAATATGAACCCTTGGGTCAGATCCACGGACTGGGTCCCCGACCATACAACATGAAACCTGGGTCAGATACAGGGACTGGGTCCCCGACAATACAACATGAAACCTGTGTCAGATCAGGGACTGGGTCCCGACAATACAACATGAAACCTGGGTCAGATCCAGGGACTGGTCCCCGACAATACAACATGAAACCTGGTCAGATCCAGGGACTGGGTGCCATACAATACAACATGAAACCTGGGTCAGATCCAGGGACTGGGTCCCCGACAATACAACATGAACCTGGATCAGATCCAGGGACTAGGTGCCATACAATACAACATGAAACCTGGTTCAGATCCAGGGACTGGGTGTCAGACAATACACATGAAACCTGGGTAGATCCAGGGGACTGGGTGTCAGACAATACAACATGAAACCTGGGTCAGATCCACGGACTGGATGCAATACAATACAACATGAAACCTGGGTCAGATCCAGGGACTGGGTCCCCCACAATACAACATGAAACCTGGGTCAGGTCCACCGACTGGGTCCCCAACAATACAACATGAAACCTGGGTCAGATCCAGGGACTGGGTCCCCAACAATACAACATGAAACCTGGGTCAGGTCCAGTGACTGGGTTCAGACAATACAACATGAAACCTGGGTTAGATCCAGGGACTGGGTGTCAGACAATACAACATGAAACCTGGGTCAGATCCAGGGACTGGGTCCCCAACAATACAACATGAAATCTGGGTCAGGTCCAGGGACTGGATCCCCGACAATACAACATGAAACCTGGGTCAGGTCGAGGGACTGGGTCCCCGACAATACAACATGAAACCTGGGTCAGATCCAGGGGACTGGGTCCCCGACATACAACATGAAACCGGATCAGATCCAGGGGACTGGGTCCCGACAACACAACATGAAACCTGGGTCAGATCCAGGGACTGGGTCCCCGACAATACAACATGAAACCTGGGTCAGGTCCAGGGACTGGGTCCCCGACAATACAACATGAAACCTGGGTCAGGTCCACGGACTGGGTGTCATACAATACAACATGAAACCTTGGTCAGATCAGGGACTGGGTGTCATACAATACAACATGAAACCTGGGTCAGATCCAGGGACTGGGTCCCCAACAATACAACATGAAACCTGGGTCAGGTCCAGGGATTGGTCCCAGACAAGACAGAACATAAAACCTGGGTCAGATCCAGGGACTAGGTGTCAGACAATACAACATGAAACCTGGGTCAGATCCAGGGACTGGGTCCCGACAATACAACATGAAACCTGGGTCAGATCCAGGGACTGGGTGCCAGACAATACAACATGAAACCTGGGTCAGATCCAGGGACTGGGTCCCCGAAAATACAACATGAAAACTGGGTCAGGTCCAGGGACTGGGTCCCCGACAATACAATATGAACCTTGGGTCAGATCCACGGACTGGGTCCCCGACAATACAACATGAAACCTGGGTCAGATCCAGGGACTGGGTCCCCGACAATACAACATGAAACCTGTCAGGATCCGGGACTGGGTCCCACGACAATACAACATGAAACCTGTGTCAGATCCAGGGACTGGGTCCCGACAATACAACATGACACCTGGTCAGATCCAGGGACTGGGTTCCATACAATACAACATGAAACCTGGGTCAGATCCAGGGACTGGGTCCCCGACAATACAACATGAAACCTGGGTCAGATCCAGGGACTAGGTGCCATACAATACAACATGAAACCTGGGTCAGATCCAGGGACTGGGTGTCAGACAATACAACATGAAACCTGGGTAGATCCAGGGACTGGGTGTCAGACAATACAACATGAAACCTGGGTCAGATCCACGGACTGGGTGCAATACAATATAACATGAAACCTGGGTCAGATCCAGGGACTGGGTCCCCAACAATACAACATGAAACCTGGGTCAGGTCCAGGGACTGGGTCCCCAACAATACAACATGAAACCTGGGTCAGATCCAGGGACTGGGTCCCCAACAATTCAACATGAAACCTGGGTCAGGTCCAGTGACTGGGTTCAGACAATACAACATGACACCTGGGTCAGGTCCAGTGACTGGGTTCAGACAATACAACATGAAACCTGGGTTAGATCCAGGGACTGGGTGTCAGACAATACAACATGAAACCTGGGTCAGATCCAGGGACTGGGTCCCCAACAATACAACATGAAACCTGGGTCAGGTCCAGGGACTGGATCCCCGACAATACAACATGAAACCTGGGTCAGGTCGAGGGACTGGGTCCCCGACAATACAACATGAAACCTGGGTCAGATCCAGGGACTGGGTCCCCGACAATACAACATGAAACCTGGATCAGATCAGGGACTGGATCCCCGACAATACAACATGACCTGGGTCAGATCCAGGACTGGGTCCCCGACAATACAACATGAACCTGGGTCAGGTCCAGGGACTGGGGTCCCGACAATACAACATGAAACCTGGTCAGGTCCACGGACTGGGTGTCATACAATACAACATGAAACCTTGGTCAGATCCAGGGACTGGGTGTCATACAATACAACATGAAACCTGGGTCAGATCCGGGGACTGGGTCCCCAACAATACAACATGAAACCTGGGTCAGGTCCAGGGATTGGTCCCAGACAAGACAGAACATGAAACCTGGGTCAGATCCAGGGACTAGGTGTCAGACAATACAACATGAAACCTGGGTCAGATCAGGGACTGGGTCCCCGACAATACAACATGAAGCCTGGGTCAGATCCAGGGACTGGGTCCCCGACAATACAACATGAAACCTGGGTCAGATCCAGGGACTGGGTCCCCGACAATACAACATGAAACCTGGGTCAGGTCCAGGGACTGGGTGTCAGACAATACAACATGAAACCTGGGTCAGGTCCAGGGAGTGGGTGTCAGACATACAACATGAAACCTGGGTCAGGTCCAGGGACTGGGTGCCATACAATACAACATGAAACCTGGGTCAGATCCAAGGACTGGGTCCCCGACAATACAACATGAAACCTGGGTCAGATCCAGGGACTGGGTCCCCAACAATACAACATGAAACCTGGGTCAGATCCAGGGACTGGGTCCCCGACAATACAACATGAAACCTGGGTCAGATCCGGGGACTGGGTCCCCAACAATACAACATGATACCTGGGTCAGATCCGGGGACTGGGTCCCCAACAATACAACATGAAACCTGGGTCAGATCCAGTGACTAGGTCCCCGACAATACAACATGAAACCTGGGTCAGTTCCAGGGACTGGGTGTCAGACAATACAACATGAAACCTGGGTCAGATCCAGGGACTGGGTCCCCGACAATACAGCATGAAACCTGGGTCAGGTCCAGGGACTGGGTCCCCAACAATACAACATGAAACCTGGGTCAGATCCAGGGACTGGGTCCCGACATACAACATGAAACCTGGTCAGATCCGGGGACTGGGTCCCCGAACAATACAACATGAAACCTGGGTCAGATCCAGGGACTAGGGTGTCCCGACAATACAACATGAAACCTGGGTCAGATCCAGGGACTGGGTGCCCCTACAATACAACATGAAACCTGGGTCAGATCCAGGGACTGGGTGTCAGACAATACAACATGAAACCGGGTTCCGATCCAAGGGACTGGGTCCCCGACAATACAACATGAAACCTGGGTCAGGATCCAGGGACTGGGTCCCAGACAATACAACATGAAACCTGGGTCAGATCCAGGGACTGGGTACCCGACAATACAACATGAACCCTGGGTCAGGTCCAGGGACTGGGTGCCCGTACAATACAATCATGAACCTTGGGTCAGATCCACGGGACTGGGTGCCATACAATACAACATGAAACCTGGGTCAGATCCAGGGACTGGGTGCCCTAGACAATAGCAACATGAAACCTGGGTCAGATCCAGGGACTGGTGTCCCAGACAATACAACATGAAACCTGGGTCAGATCCAGGGACTGGGTCCCCGACAATACAACATGAAACCTGGGTCAGATCCAGGGACTGGGTCCCCGACAATACAACATGAAACCTGGGTCAGATCCAGGGACTGGGTCCCCAACCATACAACATGAAACCTGGGTCAGGTCCAGGGAATGGTCCCAGACAAGACAGAACATGAAACCTGGGTCAGATTGCGATACTTACGCGCTTGCACCAGCTATCAGCAGCGAACACAATATGGCCGCTCTCAGCATATTCATACTGCACATGTGGAAGAGAGAAACACGACACGTTAGCATGCTCACGTGGTAGATTCACATGTGGAAGAGAGAAACACGACAAGTTAGCATGCTCACGTGGTAGATTCACATGTGGAAGAGAGAAACACGACAAGTTAGCATGCTCACGTGGTAAATTCACATGTGAAAGAGAGAAACACGACACGTTAGCTTGCTCACGTGGTAGATTCACATGTGCAATACGTATGTTTTAGCACACAAAGTCTAGACGCTTGCACTTGTGTGATGTCTGCAGAAATGAGTGCTCAGTGTTCGTGTTCATGTTCAGTGTACATGGCCGCACAAGCAGACACTCAGGTAGATCTTGTCCCACTCACGCACTGACTGACTGACTGACTGACTGACACTCACTCACTCACTCTAACTCATTCACTCACTCACTCTCACTCACTCACTCACTCACTCACTCACTCGCTAGCTCCCTCACTCACTCACTCACTCACTCTCACTCACCCATTCACTCACTCATTCTCACTCACTCACTCACTCACACACTCACTCAAACTCACTCACTCACTCACTCCCTCACTCACTCACTCTCACTCACTAACTCACTCACTCACTCACCCACTCTCACTCACTCACTCTTCTCTCATTCACTCACTCACTTACTCACTCACCCACTCACTCACTCACTCACTCTCTAACTCCCTCACTCACTCACTCACACACTCACTCACTCACTCTCACTCACCCATGCACTCACTCATTCTCACTCACTCACTCACTCACTCACTCACTCACTCACTCACGCACTCACTCACTCACTCACTCACTCACTCACTCACTCACTCACTCACTCACTCACTCACTCACTCACTCACTCACTCACTCACTCACTCACTCACTCACTCACTCACTCACTCACTCACTCACTCACTCACTCACTCACTCACTCACTCACTCACTCACTCACTCACTCACTCACTCACTCACTCACTCACTCACTCACGTCACTCACTCACTCACTCACTCAACTCACTCACTCACTCACTCACTCACTCACTCACTCACTCACTCACTCACTCACTCACTCACTCACTCATCACTCACTCACTCACTCACGTCACTCACTCACTCACTCACTCACTCACTCAACTCACTCACATCACTCACTCACTCACTCACTCACTCACTCACTCACTCACTCACTCACTCACTCACTCACTCACTCACTCACTCACTCACTCACTCACTCACTCACTCACTCACTCAATCACTCACTCACTCACTCACTCTCTAACTCACTCACTCACTCACTCACTCACTCACTCACTCACTCACTCACTCACTCACTCACTCACTCACTCACCTCACTCACTCACTCACTCACTGTCACTCACTCACTCACTCACTCACTCTAACTCACTCACTCACTCTCTAACTCACTCACTCACTCACTTCACTCACTCACTCACTCACTCACTCACTTCACTCACTCACTCACTCACTCACTCACTCACTCACTCACTCACTCACTCACTCACTCACTCACTCACTCACTTCACTCACTCACTCACTCACTCACTCACTCACTCACTCACTCCCTCACTCACTCACTCACTCACTCACTCACTCACTCACTGTCACTCACTCACTCTACTCACTCACTCACTCACTCACTGTCACTAACTCACTCTCACTCACTCTCACTCACTCACTCACTCACTGTCACTCACTCACTCACTGTCACTCACTCACTCACTCACTCTCACTCACTCATTCACTCACTCACTCTCACTCACCCACTCACTCACTCACTGTCACTCACTCACTCACTCACTCTCCTTAACTCACTCACTCACTCACTCTCTAACTCACTCACTCACTCACTCTCACTAACTCACTCACTCACTCGCTTAAAAGAGTCGCTTAAAAGTCGACAGGGTCGACTTCATTGCACCGGTTTTAATCCATATGGCTCGGTCTCTTTCCGCTGCACGGAAAGCGTCGCACAAAGCACGAACTCCGTAGCTTTTAGCGACGACCCACAGGAGTCTCCGAAACATTTAACTCGTAAACCGAAGGACGCGGCCGGAATCGAATCCACAACCTTCGGAGCACGAGTTAAACGGCTTGACCACTTAGCCACAGAGACTCCCACACTCACTCACTCACTCACTCACTCACTCTCTAACTCACTCACTCTCACTCACTCAACTCACTCCACTCCACTCACTCACTCTCACTCACTCTCTAACTCACTAACTCACTCACTGTCACTCACTCACTGTCACTCACTCACTCTCTAACTCACTGTCACTCACTGTCACTCACTGTCACTCTCTAACTCACTGTCACTCATGTCACTCACTGTCACTCACACACTGTCACTCACTGTCACTCACTCACTCACTCACTCACTGTCACTCACTCACTAACTCACTCACTCACTGTCACTCACTCACTAACTCACTCACTCACTGTCACTCACTCACTGTCACTCACTCACTCACTGTCGCTCACTCACTAACTCACTCACTGTCACTCACTCACTCACTGTCACTCACTCACTCACTGTCACTCACTCACTCACTGTCACTCACTCACTCACTGTCACTCACTCACTAACTCACTCACTGTCACTCACTGTCACTCCTCACTGTCACTCACTCACTCACTGTCGCTCACTCACTGTCACTCACTCACTCACTGTCACTCACCCACTCACTAACTCACTCACTGTCACTCACTCACTGTCACTAACTCACTCACTAACTCACTCACTGTCACTCACTCACTCACTAACTCACTCACTGTCACTTACTCACTCACTGTCACTCACTCACTCACTCACTGTCGCTCACTCACTCACTAACTCACTCACTAACCCACTCACTGTCACTCACTCACTGTTACTAACTCACTCACTAAACTCACATCACTGTCAGCTCCACGTCACCTGTGTCCACTCACTCCACTTCACTGTCACTCTCTCACTCACTAACTCACTCACTCACTCACACACTGTCAATCACTCACTCACTAACTAACTCACTCACTCACTCACTGTCACTCTCTCACTCACTAACTCACTCACTCACTCACACACTGTCAATCACTCACTCACTCACTCACTGTCACTCTCTCACTCACTAACTCACTCACTCACTCACACACTGTCAATAACTCACTCACTAACTCACTCACTCACTCACACACTGTCACTCTCTCACTCACTAACTCACTCACTGTCACTCACTGTCACTCACTCACTGTCACTCACTCACTCCCTGTCACTCACTCACTCTCTGTCACTCTCTCACTCACTAACTCACTCACTCACTCACACACTGTCAATCACTCACTCACTAACTCACTCACTCACTCACACACTGTCAATCACTCAGTCACTAACTCACTCACTCACTCACACACTGTCAATCACTCACTCACTAACTCACTCACTCACTCACTCACTCACTGTCACTCACTCACTGTCACTCACTATCTCACTGTCACTCACTCACTGTCACTCACTCACTGTCACTCACTCACTGTCACTCACTCACTGTCACTCACTCACTGTCACTCACTCACTGTCACTCACTCACTGTCACTCGCGCACTGTCACTCACTCACTGTCACTCACTCACTGTCACTCACTCACTGTCACTCACTGACTGTCACTCACTCACTGTCACTCACTAACTCACTCACTCACACACTGTCAATCACTCACTCACTAACTCACTCACTAACTCACTCACTCACTCACACACTGTCAATCACTCACTCACTAACTCACTCACTCACTCACACACTGTCAATCACTCACTCACTAACTCACTCACTCACTCACACACTGTCAATCACTCACTCACTAACTCACTCACTCACTCACTCACTCACTGTCACTCACTCACTGTCACTCACTATCTCACTGTCACTCACTCACTCACTGTTACTCACTGTCACTCACTCACTGTCACTCACTCACTCACTGTCACTCACTCACTCACTTACTGTCACTCACTGTCACTCACTCACTCACTCACTCACTGTCACTCACTGTCACTCACTCACTCACTCACTGTCACTCACTCACTCTCACTCACTCTCTAACTCACTAACTCACTCTCTGTCACTCACTCACTCACTGTCACTCACTGTCACTCACTCACTCACTCACTGTCACTCACTGTCACTCACTGTCACTCACTCACTCACTGTCACTCACTGTCACTCACTCACTCTCTAACTCACTCACTCACTGTCACTCACTCATTCTCACTCACTCTCTAACTCACTCACTCACTCACTCACTGTCACTCACTCATTCTCACTCACTCTCTAACTCACTCACTCACTCACTGTCACTCACTAACTCACTCACTGTCTCTCATTGTCACTCACTCACTCTCACTCACTCTCTAACTCACTCACTCACTCTCACTCACTCACTCACTCACTCACTTACTCACTCACTCACTGTCACTCACTCACTATCTAACTTACTTACTCACTCACTCACTCACTGTCACTCACTCACTCACTCACTCTCTAATTCACTCACTCACTCACACTCACTCACTCACTCACTCACTCTCACTCACTCATTCACTCACTCACTCTCACTCACCCACTCACTCACTCACTGTCACTCACTCTCTAACTAACCCACTCACTCACTCACTCTCTAACTCACTCACTCACTCTCTAACTCACTCACTCACTCACTCTCTAACTCACTCACTCACTCACTCACTGTCACTCACTCACTCTCACTCACTCTCTAACTCACTCACTCACTCACTCACTCACTCACTGTCACTCACTCGCTCACTCACTCACTGTCACTCACTGTCACTCACTCACTCTCACTCACCCAGTCACTCACTCACTCACTGTCACTCACTCACTTACTCACTCACTCTCTAACTCACTCACTCACTGTCACTCACTCACTCTCACTCACTCACTCCCACTCACTCATTCACTCATTCACTCACTATCACTCACTCCCACTCACTCTCACTCACTCACTCCCACTCACTCACTCCCACTCACTTACTCACTCACTCCCACTCACTCACTCCCACTCACTCACTCCCACTCACTCACTCCCACTCCCACTCACTCACTCCCACTCACTCTCACTCACTCACTCACTCACTCCCACTCACTCACTCACTCTCACTCACTCACTCCCACTCACTCTCACTCACTCACTCACTTACCCACTCACTCTCACTCACTCACTCACTCTCTAACTCACTCACTCACTCACTCACTGTCACTCACTCACTCTCACTCACTCTCTAACTCACTCACTCACTCACTCACTGTCACTCACTCGCTCACTCACTCACTGTCACTCACTGTCACTCACTGTCACTCACTCACTCCCACTCACTCACTCTCACTCACTCACTCCCACTCACTGTCACTCACTCACTCACTCCCACTCACTCACTCACTCACTCCCACTCACTCTCACTCACTCACTCATCCAATGGCCTGTCCCTGTACAGATCACCGCCTCCTTGACAGTCTTTCGAAATGTCTCGCTAACTGTACTGCCAGTGTTGCTGACTCATCCCATTTCATCATGTTCGTCTTGTACCCTGCGGTGTCGAGGTGAAGTATAAACAGCGAAAGAGTGCTCGCTTATTGGCTTCATGTATCGTGATTCTCGAGATCTCTGTAATTCCCTCTGTCCATCGTTCACGTGGTCGGCCTCTTCCTCTGCTTCCATCTGGTCTGTACATCATTGCTTGTTGTGGTATATTGCTAGTTGGTAACCTAGTTACATGGTCAAAACATTTGACTTGCTGTTATTGGCCACTTATGTCCCACATCGTTGGACAGCTGTCCTGCCTCTGTTGCTGTCATGTCTCTGTTGCTGTCATGTCTCTGTTGCTGTCATACGTCAATTAAGTCCCACATCGTACGCCAGCTGTCCTGCCTCTGTTGTGTCCTGTCTCTGTTGCTGTCCTGTCTCCGGTACGTCAAGAGACCGTTGGTGACACGGGCTGTATATATCATTGACATACAAGAGATAGTTGATGACACGGGCTGTATATATCATAGACATACAAGAGATAGTTGATGACACGGGCTGTATACATCATAGACATACAAGAGATAGTTGATGACACGGGCTGTATATATCATAGACATACAAGAGATAGTTGATGACACAGGCTGTATACATCATTGACATACAAGAGAAAGTTGATGACACGGGCTGTATATATCATAGACATACAAGAGATAGTTGATGACACGGGCTGTATATATCATAGACATACAAGAGAAAGTTGATGACACGGGCTGTATATATCATAGACATACAAGAGAAAGTTGATGACACGGGCTGTATATATCATAGACATACAAGAGACAGTTGATGACACGAGCTGTATATATCATAGACATACAAGAGAAAGTTGCTGACACAGGCTGTATACATCATAGACATACAAGAGAAAGTTGATGACACGGGCTGTATATATCATTAGACATACAAGAGACAGTTGATGACACGAGCTGTATATATCATAGACCTACAAGAGACAGTTGATGACACGGGCTGTATATATCATAGACCTACAAGTGACAGTTGATGACACGGGCAGTATATATATCATAGACCTATCACGGGCTGTATCGTATAAGGATGTGTCACTTTCAAATGGGGACCCAATAAATGTAACAATCTAACAGTGTACTTCCTAAGTTGTGAAGTTTACTAGAGCATGGATCTCCCATCGTGGCAGTCACGGTCTGGTCTTTTCAAGTTTGGATTAAACTAAAATGAAACTGCTTGGTCTACGCAACGCAACGGGAAAATATGCGTGTGAGGGAGAGCTCGGGAAAGGAGCGTTAATGGAGAGAGAGAGAGAGAGAGAGAGAGAGAGAGAGAGAGAGAGAGAGAGTGTGTGTGTGGGTGTGTGTGTGTGTTTCTGTGTATGTGTGTGTTATGAGAGTCTTAAAATATTCAACCAAGCAGCAAGTTAGGTCAAATAAGACCCCCGTTTGTTTGGTCTGTCACCGAAGTGAAATCTGGCACAGTAACAAATGGTCTAGGCCAGGTAAACACTGACACAAATCTGGCACAGTAACAAATGATCTAGGCCAGGTAAACACTGACACAAATCTGGCACAGTAACAAATGATCTAGGCCAGGTAAACACTGACACAAATCTGGCACAGTAACAAATGACCTCCGACAGGTAAACACTGACAAGAAGGAAAACTCAAAATGTACTTTGATATCCGGCTCCTGGACACACATGCCTGCACCTGTGGGCGTCAGGGTGTGGGCAAATACCTAGACCAGTTCAATGGGAACAGGTTGGAGTACATCCGGGTGTGTGTCTCCGGGTGTAGTCAATCAAACGTGGAAACTCCTCACATATGCTGACGTTCAAGGACATTCGGTGTTTTGTGACATACATATCATGTGTGTGTGTGTGGGGGGGGGGGGGGGATGGAGAGAGAGAGAGAGAGAGAGAGAGAGAGAGAGAGAGAGAGAGAGAGAGAGAGAGAGAGAACGTGAGTGGTTAATGGAGGTGGTTTGTTGCTAGAATAAACAGCCTGTGTGTCACGTGATCACGGCCCGATTTATCCACACACAGGGAGTGAGGCTGTCACATGGAGTCAGGGGTTACCATCTATCTCTCCCTCCCTCCCTTTCTCTCTCTATCACTCTCCTCCCCTATCTGTCACCCTCTCTATCTCAACCTCTATGTCAATCTCTCTCAATCTCTCTCAACCCTTTTTTCTGTCAGCCTCTCTTTCAACCTCTCTCTCTCTCTCAACCTCTCTGTCTATCTCTCTCTATCTATCTCTCTCAAACGAACGAAGACAAATGCCTGTTTGTCTATCCCCCTCCCTCCATCTCTGTCTATCTCTGCCTGTTTGTCTATCCCCCTCCCTCCATCTCTGTCTATCTCTGCCTGTTTGTCTATCCCCCTCCCTCCATCTCTGTCCTCTGTGTGACCGAGTTGTTTAAAGATTGATAATACGAAACGATAACATAAGATATCGTGTGAGCAAACAACACAGAATGTTAAGATGATGTAGAGGAACATAAAAAAATATTAAGATCGTGTAGAGGAACAACAAAGAATGTTAAGATTGTGTGGAGAAACAACAAAGAATGTTAAGATGAAATGGAGAAACAACAAAGAATGTTAAGATGGTGTGGAGAAACAACAAAGAATGTTAAGATGAAATGGAGAAACAACAAAGAATGTTAAGATGGTGTGGAGAAACAACAAAGAATGTTAAGATTTGTGGTGGAGAAACACAACAAGAATGTTAAAGATGAAATAGGAGAAACAACAAAGAATGTTAAGATGGAATTGAGAAACAACAAAGAATGTTAAGATTGTGTGGAGAAACAACAAAGAATGTTAAGATTGTGTGGAGAAACAACACAGAATGTTAAGATGATGTAGAGGAACATAAAAGAATATTAAGATCGTGTAGAGGAACAACAAAGAATGTTAAGATTGTGTGGAGAAACAACAAAGAATGTTAAGATGAAATGGAGAAACAACAAAGAATGTTAAGATGGTGTGGAGAAACAACAAAGAATGTTAAGATGAAATGGAGAAACAACACAGAATGTTAAGATGGTGTAGAGGAACATAAAAGAATATTAAGATCGTCGTAGAGGAACAACAAAGAATGTTAAGATTGTGTGGAGAGAAACAACAAAGAATGTTAGATGGTGTGGAGAAACAACAACGAATGTAAGATGAAATGGAAGAAGCAGAAACAACACAAGAATGTTAAGATGGAATTGAGAAACAACAAAGAATGTTAAGATTGTGTGGAGAAACAACAAAGAATGTTAAGATTGTGTGGAGAAACAACGAAGAATGTTAAGATTGTGTGGAGAAACAACAAAGGATGTTAAGATTGTGTGTAGAAACAATAAAGAACGTTAATATTGTGTGGAGAAACAATAAAGAATGTTAATATTGTGTGGAGAAACAATAAAGAATGTTAATATTGTGTGGAGAAACAATAAAGAATGTTAGTATTGTGTGGAGAAACAAGAAAGAATGTTAATATTGTGTGGAGAAACAATAAAGAATGTTAATAGTGTGTGGAGAAACAACAAAGAATGTTAATATTGTGTGGAGAAACAATAAAGAATGTTAAGAGTGTGGAGAAACAATAAAGAATGTTAATATTGTGTGGAGAAACAATAAAGAATGTTAAGAGTGTGGAGAAACAACAAGCACTGTCACATTTACATACCTTACTACAGACAATCACAGAAATGGTAATGAGAGAAACGAATCAACAAAATACAACCAATATAACGATTAAGATCAGCGATAATAAATACGTCACAATACGGCATGAGAGTCGCACTAGTTAACCTCGCCAACACCAACACAGACGTATCTGACAGGACCCTGTTATAAATTATAACAACACAAACATGTCTGACAGGAACGTGTTATAAATTTATAATACAAACATGTCGGACAGGAACGTGTCAGAAATTATAACAAACAGGAAACGAACAATAACAGATTTGTTTGTGTTGTTCAATCAATCAATCATGTGCCATGCCGGAAAGCGTGGGCGGTCATGATTCGCCATTTCACTCGATCACCAGAGTCGTGGATCAGCTCAGTGTTCCTGTCTCGTCCATGCCATGTGGCCAAGCCATCCAGGTATTTTCCTCTCGGTCTTCCTCTTGGTCTGTTCCCTTCGATCTTGCCAGCTGTCACTAAGTTCTCCAGTCCATTTCTTCTCATAACATGTCCAAAAAATTTTGACTGTCTACGTCTAATTCCTCTAATCAATCTACGATTTTCATTTGTCTCTTGTAGTACTTGGTCATTGGTTTTTCTATCTGTCCATGGTATTCTTTGCATTTTCCTCAGAAACCACATTTCTGCAGCCATCAGATGTTTTTCAGCTTGACTGCACATTGTCCAAGTTTCACATCCATACAAAAGAACAGGCTCTATGTATCCCCTCAACACTCTTTTTCTCGTTTCAATTGACATCATTTTATTGGTCAGAATGTTTTTCATCTTGCTAAAGGCTACTTTCGCAATGGCGATTCTTGTTCTAATCTCTTCAAGGCATCTGCCATCAGATGTTATGACTGTTCCGAGATAATTGAACCGATTCACTTGTTGAAGAATATTCCCATTTACTTGTATATTACATTGTGGTACTTCGTTCTTCCTAGTAACGACCATAACCTGTGTCTTCCTACAATTTAATTCCAACCCCAGCTGCTCACTGTGTACAACAACAGCGGCTACTAATTGTTGCAGATCCTGTGCATTGTCTGCAATCAATACTGTATCATCTGCATATCTAATGTTATTTATGTTTCGTCCTCCAATGCTGATTCCATTTAGGTCTTCTACATTTCTGAAAATATTTTCACTGTATAGGGAAAAAAGATCTGGAGACATTACACATCCCTGCCTAACACCTCTCTTAATTGGTTGATATTGTCCTACTTCATTATCAATCCTTATGGCAGCTTGTTGTTTCCAATATATGTTTTTTATAAGTCTAATGTCTTTCCCATCAATTTGTAGATCTGCAAGCATATCCACAATGTTGACATGTCTAACTCTATCAAAAGCCTTTGTGTAGTCAATAAAGCAAAGATGTATATCCTTGTTTACTTCTAAAGCACGTTCAATAACTGTTCGCAGCATATACACAGCATTTACTGTACCCTTTCCTTCTACAAACCCACATTGTTCTTCCCCTATTTCAGGTTGTATTTTCTTCCTCACTCTTTGCATGATAATTCGTAACAAAATCTTTGTGATGTGACTCATTATACTAATTGTTCTATGTTGATCACATTCTAAGGTTCCTGATTTCTTGGGATTGCAATAAATACAGAATTACATAATTCAGAAGGTATATCTCCAGTATCATATAATGTGTTCAGCAGTCTAGTGACTTGCTCTAGTCCAAATTCTTCTAGAGCTTTAATCATTTCTGTTGTGATGTTATCTGCACCGGGGGCCTTGCCAGCTTTCATATGCTTAAGAACATTTTGAACCTCCATCTTTAAAATTGCTGGTCCTTCATTATTAAATCTAATATCATACTGTTCCTCTCTGTTATTATTATACAGGTCTTTCACATAATCTGTCCATACATTAGAATCTGATCTTTTTCTATTATGATTTTGCCATCTTTAGTTTTTAGACAGCCTGTTGATGTACTTGTTCTTTTATTAGTAAGTTCCTGAATTCTTTTGTGCACTAATTTGGTATTTTGACTGTTGTGTTGTTTTTCAATTTCTAAGCACTTTTCCTCAAGCCATGATTCTTTTGCCTTCCTACATAATATTCTGACTTGTCTGTGAATTTCTTCATATTTGGCAGGATTATTTTTGTTGCGTTTTCTTGTTTCCATTAAGTGTAAAATTTCCTCAGTCATCCATTTCTTACGACCCACCTTCTTTAATTTTGGAATAGTTGTTTCTGCAGCCACATTGATTGAATTCTTTAACATTTCCCATTGATCATCCACATCCTGGAATAGGATCTCTAGATCAGACAATATTTCAAATCTGTTCTGTACTTCTATGTTGAATTTGTTTTGTATTTCCTTGTCATTACTCAATGTACACAAGTCATATTTAGTGTTTCCTGTTATATACTTGACTTTCTTCAACTTTATCCTCAATGTTCCTGTGAGTAATCTGTGGTCACTATAACAATCAGCACTGGGAACTGTTTTTGCTACTGTTAGCGCGTTTCTAAATCTTCTGCTAATGAGAATGTAGTCAATCTGGTTTCTAATCTTGCTATCAGGACTCCTCCAGGTCCATAATCTTCTAGGGTGTTGCTTGAACCAGGTGTTTCCTACAATCATTTCCTGTTCTTTTGTGTTGTTCAGGTGATCGAAAATTCGTTCCCTTTTGTCGTGGATTAACTTATTTTTATCTATTTTGTTTGTTTGCTATTATCATTGATTTCTGAACTCTGTGATTTACGTTTGCTGGATGTGAGTTGCTTGTAAGGTATGTACACTGCTGTTTGTGTTCATTACCTGCGACTTGTTCGCCGGAGTTGCCAGTACCTGTGTGCGTTTTGTATTGTATATGCTACAGCGGATATTCTGCTGCTGCCATGGCTTCTCCTATCTATGCAATGTTTCCAAATTGGGACAGGGATAATTAAATATGGACTCTGTCAGGCCGCGAACATTAGAGCTAAATATGATTTGTTTTTTTAATGGATTTAACAGAACAAGAGGAAAGACAGTCGCCGGAAATACACTAACAGGAAACAAGGTAAGCATTCTTCAACCGGGGCATCCAACACGGCATTAGCACTGATGGACACGAGCCTTAAAACAACATTAGCACTGATGGACACGAGCCTTAAAACAACATTAGCACTGATGGACAAGAGCCTTAAAACAACATTAGCACTGATTGGCAAGAGCCTTAAAACAACATTAGCACAGATGGACACGTGCCTTAAAACAACATTAGCACTGATGGACACGTGCCTTAAAACAACATTAGCACAGATGGACACGTGCCTTAAAACAACATTAGTACTGATGGACACGTGCCTTAAAACGGCATACTTCAGTCTGTAGTGCCGGATATCTACCTCTCTGGCCGGCCTGCACTCACTCCCATGTTACATGTAGGCTGTTGGTGAGTGCTCGGCCACTCTGAGTCTGACCATAGTTGGTCACTTTGTTATTGTTGTTTGTTCGCACACTACTGAAAGTAAACTTGCCCAGAAATCACAAACAGCCAAACATTGCCGGGGTTGACTGCTACGTCCTGTAAAGGATTTTCAGCTATTTTGTTTTAATTTTGTCGCTCACTTTGACTCAAGCGTAGTCCATAATGCTACTACTTCTAATGCACTGGACTACTTTTGTGTGTGGATTCCTAGTGTCACTCAACCTTACGTGAACCCACTCCAACTTCTGAGGTATTTGTAATTTAGTCCCCAAGTCAAGGACGAGAAGTCAACAATCTAGTCCATCTGCTCAGTGTGTGGGATGAGCCCGCTATCTTGGCATCAACGCACCGGAATCTCAAAGGGGAACGTTCTTATCCATTTGGCCACGGTGGTTCTGGTCAATAGAGGCCGGACTTTCTAGGGCACGTCCTGTACATGGTTCGCTAGACCCCATTAACCCACTGACTAGTGGCCTTGACACTCAAGGTTTGAAACTAGGCTGGAAAACGCTCCGACTTCCTGTGTATCAAGCATGTATCTCACAACTTGTTCTCAACCACAAAGAACAACCTAACCACACGTCTCCAACAGCTGGCATTGTGTGGCTATACCACAGGGGGACCAGCTGGCGTAGGCGTTCATGTCTCTCCACAGATCTCGGTATTTGGCGTTCTGGATTAACTCTGCTGATGATATTCCTCCATGCCACCGGCTTAGTCTATCCAGTATCATTTCTCTTGGTCGGCATCTGCTTCTTTTCCTACTGATCTTTCCAGTTGTCACAATGTTCTCTTCTCATTACAAAGCCAAATAATAATGTATGTTTCTTTTTTTTCTATAGCTGTTTATAATGTTCTAGTCCCACTAGCCTCTTCCAGGCAATCGTTCTTTGTTGCTCTGGCAGTCCAAGAAATTCGTAACATTCATCTCAGTAAACACATCTCCGTTGTTCCCAAGCTCTGTCTAATTGTTCCTCCAGGTTCCATGATTCGCAGCCATACATAAAAACTATGGAGTATACACGCATTCAGCACTCTTTCTAACATGCGATGATAGTAAAAGCTCATAAGGTACTTTTCATGTTCTGAAACGCAGCTTTTGCTCGCCCTATTCCGCTCTTTAATTTCTCATGTATCTTTAATCTGATGTTGTGACTTCCCCTCGATATCTAAATGTATCAAGCTGGAGCAACAGCCTCCCTGCCCTGCCTACAGTCAGTGAGTGACACAGTCAGCTGTTTACACCGCGGGTACTCACCGACAACAGTTGATCTGGTATCCAGGAGTGTACAGGTCGGTGAAATATGTCTCTAGATTAGGTCGGTGAAATACGTCTCTAAATTAGGTCGGTGAAATGTCTCTAAATTAGGTAGGTTCTCCTTCACATGGAACATTCTATATATAGTGGCGGCTGGATAGATGCACCAGTGATAGCTTTGTACAGGACCAATCAGGACGCAGCTGTCTGTGGCTCGGCAATGCGTGCAACAGGATTTTCCGCCTGGTGTTTTGGTTCGGCAACAAGGTCAACAAACTATCCCGACCATCAGTCAACAAATACCACGTATCTTTGTTGTTTCTTTGACACATAAACCCCTCCATGCGTGTTATTGCGCGCATGAACAAAGAAAGTCACAGAAAAAAACATCTTTAGTGCGTCGTGGATGGAGTTTAGTCGTGGATGGCGTTTAGTTGTGGATGGAGTTTATTCCTGTATGGAGTCCTGGGTGGTGTTTAGTCCTGGATGGTGTTTAGTCCTGAATGGTGTTTAGACATGTATAGAGTTTAGTCGTGGGGAATGGAGTTTAGTCCTGTATAGTATTTAGTCCTGGGTGGTGTTTAGTCATGTAAAGTTTAGTCGTGGGTGGAGTTTAGTCGTGGATGTAGTTTAGTCTTGTATGGAGTCCTATAAGGTCTTAAGTCCTGAATGGAGTTTAGTCATGTATGGAGTTTAGTCGTGGATGGAGTTTATTCCTGGATGGTGTGTCGCCCTGTATAGTAGTTAGTCCTGGATGGAGTTTAGTCGTGGATGGAATTTAGTCGTGGATGGAGTTTAGTCCTGGATAGTGTGTAGCCCTGTATAGTATTTAGTCCTGTATGGAGTTTAGTCGTGAATGGAGTTTAGTCCTTGATGGTGTGTAGCCGTGTATAGTATTTAGTCCTGTATGGAGTTTAGTCCTGGATGGTGTGTAGCCGTGTATAGTATTTAGTCCTGAATTGTGTTTAGGCCTGGATAGTGTTTAGTCCTCAAGCTGAAAACCCTTGTCCTACACCGCAAGGTTCTATAGAATACTATAGATTACAGATTGTAGAACGTAATAAACTACTATACGATATTTGTACAACATTAGAAACAATGTTTATATAACTGTTATGATGATTGTACAACATTAGAAACAATGTTTATATAACTGTTATGATGATTATACAACATTAGAGACAATGGTTATATAACTGTTATGATGATTGTACAACATTAGAAACAATGTTTATATAACTGTTATGATGATTGCACAACATTAGAAACAATATTTATAAAACTGTTATGATGATTGTACAACATTAGAAACAATGTTTATATAACTGTTATGATGATTGTACAACATTAGAAACAATGTTTATATAACTGTTATGATGATTGTACAACATTAGAAACAATATTTATAAAACTGTTATGATGATTGTACAACATTAGAAACAATGTTTATATAACTGTTATGATGATTGTACAACATTAGAAACAATGTTTATAAAACTGTTATGATGATTGTACAACAATAGAAATAATGTTTATATAACTGTTATGGGCGATGATTGTAGAACATTAGAAACAATGTTTATTCAACTGTTATGGGCATTACACTGGTAATGTAAGGTTAGAGACAGATATAGATGTATTGTAAGGATAGAGACAGCTATAGATGGCTGTCGTTATTTGGAAGCGTCTCGTTCGAATCCCGATGTGTACTAAATAAAACAGGAAACGAAAAGAACCAACTTCCACGTTTTGTGGAGTATTTGGTATATGGAGCTAGCCCCGTATTTTTAAATAGACCAATCGGCAGTCGATGGGAGATGTGGTCAGAATCTCACCGGCTGCCTTTATTTCCTTGAACGTTTCCTGGTACCTACTGTAGGCTGGACCGACCTGGAAGCCAGGACAATTAAACAAGAATCCCAGCCCTGATGGGGATGCGATTACAAGACCCTCTGATTAGAGCGCTAGCCACGCTGCCACCTCATCTCCCTGCTGGTACCTGTCGCCTTCAGTTTTCACATTGTTTGGTGTGTCCCCTTATCTCCACTTCTTGCCATGACGTCTATGAGTGCAGATCAATACCTGCGAACTTGTTTCTCTTAAGATGTCGCAATCTGCATCAATGTTTGCGGCAGTATTTCCAAGCACCGTATTCCATGACTCGCACGATCTGTGATGTTTCAGCTGCACAAACAATCGCTAAGTAAAGAATCGATCTCCGTACCCGGCCGTGCGTGGCCACTTCATTCGCAATCAAAGCACTAGCGCAACTTTCACGGAATGAGAGAGCATCCATCCATCATGTGCCATGCCGGTAAGTGTGCACGGTCATGATTCGCCATTTCACTCGATCACCAGAGTCGTGGATCAGCTCGGTGTTCTTGTCTTGACCATGCCACGTGGTCAATCCATCCAGGTATTTATTTCTCTGTCTTCCCCCTGTTCTCTCTCTCTCTCTCTCTCTCTCTCTCTCTCTCTCTCTCTCTCCCCCCCCATCCCCCCCCCCCCCCCCCCCCCCCCCCCCGATCTTGCCAGTTGTCACCAAGTTCTCCAATTTATTTCTTCTCATAAGACGTCCAAAAAATTTTGACTACGTCTAATTTCTCTAATCAATTTACGATTTTCATTGGTTTCTTGTAGTACTTGGCCTTTGGTTTTTCTGTATGTCCATGGTATTCTTTGTATTCTCCTCAGAAACCACATTTCCGCAGCCATAAGATGTTTTTCAGCTTCAGTCCAAGCTTCACATCAATACAAAAGTATATGCTCGATGTAGCACCTCAACACTCTTTTTCTCGTTTCAACTGACATCTTTTTATTCGTCAGTATGTTTTTCATCTTGCTAAAGGCTACCTTAGACATGGCGATTCTTGTTATAATCTCTTCAAGGCATCTCCCATCAGATGTTATTAATATTCGAGATAATTATACCCATTCATTTGTTGAAGAATATTCCCATTTACATTGTGATATTTCGTTCGTCCTAGTGACGACCATAATCTGTGTCTTCTTACAATTTAATTCTAACAATAGTTGTTCACTGTGTGTAACAACCGCATCTACTAAATGTTGCAGATCCTGCTCATTGTCTGCAAATCAATACTGTATCATCTGCATATATAATGTTATTGATGTTTCGTCTCCCTATGATGATTCCATTTATATCTTCTACATTTCTGAAAATATTTTCACTGTTTAGGGAAAAAAGATCTGGAGACATTACACATCCCTGCCTAACACCCTTCTTAATAGGCTGATATTGTTCCACTTTATTATCAATCCTTATGGCAGCTTGTTGTTTCCAAAATATGTTTTTTTTTAATAAGTCTAATGTCTTTCCCATCAATGTTTAGATCTGCAAGCATCTGTATTATGTTGACATGTCTTATTCTATCGAAACCTTTGTGTAGTCAATAAAGCAAAGATGTATATCTTTGTGTACTTCTATAGAACGTTCAATAACTTTCCGCAGTCTATGCACAACATTTACTGTTCCCTTGTCGTCTACAAACCCACATTGTTCTTCTCCTATGTCAGGTTGTATTTTCTTCCTAACCCTTTGCATGATAATTCTTAGCAAAATCTTCGTGACGTGACTCATTATACTATTTGTTCTATGTTGATTACATTCCAAGGCTCCTGATTTCTTTGGGGTTGCAATGAATATAAAAGTACATAATTCAGAAGGTATATCTCCGGTATCATACATTGTGTTCAGCAGTCTGGCGAGAATTCTGCACGCGAACACGTATATCGGGAGAGGAGGCAGAGGGGATTTAAAATGACGGAGACATAGAAGGGTCGAGACAAGAACACAGAGCTGATTCACGATTCTGGTGATCGGGTGAGATGACGACCATGACCGCTCACGCCTATCGGCATGGCACATGATGATATTTTCTTGCGTTCGCTCGTTTTGAACCCAAGGGCAGCTCACACACGAGCTACTTACTACTTCTAGTGCACTGGACTGATATTTGTGTGTGAATGAGCTTTCTCTATTACCAGCGTCCCTCTCCTTCAGGCGAACACACTCCGACTTCTGTAGGTTCTTGTAACTTACGTACCCAAATCAAAGACAAAAGTCAACATTTTAGTCCAACTGACCGGTGTAGGGGTTGAACCCGCAACCTGGGCATCAGCACACCGGATGTTTAAGAACGAGCGCTTTTATTCATTGGGTCATACTGACCCCTGCACATGATGATGATGTTAGGAATACTGAGCAAAGTAGTCACAGGTCAAGTTTCATGTAAGAATGATGCAGTAAGATCAATTTCAAAGTGCTGCCACAGCAGACATCTGCTTTAGTTGCCTGAAATATTATTGCTTTCATATATATGTACCAGACACAATATTTTGATGTGAATTGTCCGGTTTCTTTACTCTATAGCAACACAGAGAAAGAAAATCACAAATATAATTTACGAAGAATCATTGAGGGCACTGAAAAAATACGAGAAGTAAAGTCAGAAGCGCCAATTGGCACTTATACCAAGGAAAGGACAGAAGTATGGATAAGAGGACACATTAGACAAAACAAACATTAAAGCCATGAACACACCTGGATTATTCCTGGCGCCTCCAAATGACGCCAGCGTGTCAATGAAAACAAAAAAAATACGCGTACTCTGGCGTCAACTAGACATTATTCAACAGCTGTTGTCATTAGCCAGGTCTGAAATAAAACCGGAATCGGAACTTGTGCGCAGTCATATCAGTCTGGGAGCCGCGGTAGTGCAGTCTCGGTGGTCATGTTTTGGAAGTCTCATCGAGGCAGGTATTATTTGAACATTGGTTTTGGCATCCAGGTCTCGACCCAGTCTAGAATAGTGTAGACTTCCAGGTCTCGACCCAGTCTAGAATAGTGTAGACTTCCAGGTCTCGACCCAGTCTAGAATAGTGTAGACTTCCAGGTCTCTACCCAGTCTAGAATAGTGTAGACTTCCAGGTCTCTACCCAGCCTAGAATAGTTTGGGATTCCAGGTCTCGACCCAGTCTAGAATAGTTAGGACTTCCAAGTCTCTACAAAGTCTAGAATAGTTAGGACTTCCAGATCTCGACCCAGTCTAGAATAGTTAGGACTTCCAGATCTCGACCTAGTCTAGAATAGTTTGGGATTCCAGGTCTCGCCCCAGTCTAGCTGATTGCCTGCCAGAGACCGTTTGATAGACCCCGTAACCCTTGTGCGACACCCGCGAACCACTTTAAAGATTTGTTATTATCGTGGTTTAAACTGAACCATTTCTCCATTCCAGTCCACCATTTCAGTGTCCCATTGAATTAAACTTCAGAACGAAAGAATTACCTTGCTTCCGTGTGCAAAATCCGGCATGGCAAAGAAGAATACACATGAAAACATGATTCGAAATTTATTTTTGTGATGCGAATTTTTGTGACATTACTTTCTGGTGAAGGACCTCATATATTTTAACAAAATTACAGTTTTAAACAGTTTTATATTATAGTTATTGTGATGTAAACGACTTTGTGATAGATTCGAAAACGAACCTGTGCAGTAGTGAGATATTTATGTAGAAGACGGTAATAATATAGAGAAAAAAAATCTAACAGTCTAAGAACAACAACAATCTAACAACAATCTAAGAAAATGATGGTTTTTCCATTTTGTGTGAAAATGATGTACTTCATAATGTTATGATTTCATTGCGTTTTATTCGTGTTATGGAGCAGTTCTTGTGATATTCTAGAACCCAACTGGTGTTTGTAATAAAATTCACTAAATTTAACTGGATTAGCGGCTTCGGATATAAAATAACGCCTTGGTAAGTGAATTTTTTTCATAATTTTTAACACTTTAATTTCAATTGTTATTACTAAAACTCTCATTATTGTCATAATATTTGTAACCTATCAATTTATTATTAACACTGTCATGTTCCTTGTGCAATCCTCTTTAATTTTATATGTAATACAATAGATCTGCTACAATTTTAACCATTTTAAAAGCAAAATTGTGGCATACCTCTAGTTCAAATTTTCTGCCTTGAATCTCTGTTTGGGTATGACCACTTTTTTGTTTGGCAGGCAATCAATAGTGTATACTTCCAGGTCTCTACCCAGTCTAGAATAGTTAGGACTTCCAGATCTCGACCCAGTCTAGAATAGTGTAGACTTCCAGGTCTCTACCCAGTCTAGAATAGTGAATACTTCCAGGTCTCTACCCAGTCTAGAATAGTGTAGACTTCCAGGTCTCTACCCAGTCTAGAATAGTGTAGACTTCCAGGTCTCTACCCAGTCTAGAATAGTGTAGACTTCCAGGTCTCTACCCAGTCTAGAATAGTTAGGACTTCCAGATCTCGACCCAGTCTAGAATAGTGTAGACTTCCAGGTCTCTACCCAGTCTAGAATAGTGTAGACTTCCAGGTCTCTACCCAGTCTAGAATAGTGTAGACATCCTGGTCTGTACCCAGTCTTGAATAGTGTAGACTTTCAGGTCTCTACCCAGTCTAGAATAGTGTAGACTTCCAGATCTCGACCCAGTCTAGAATAGTTAGGACTTCCAGATCTCGACCCAGTCTAGAATAGTTTGGGCTTCCAGGTTTCAACCCAGTCTACAATAGTGTGGGCTTCCAGGACTCGACCCAGTTTAGAATAGTTTGGGCTTCCAGGTTTCAACCCAGTCTACAATAGTGTGGGCTTCCAGGTCTCGACCCAGTCTAGAATAGTTTGGGCTTCCAGGTTTCAACCCAGTCTACAATAGTGTGGGCTTCCAGGTCTCGACCCAGTCTAGAATAGTTTGGGCTTCCAGGTTTCAACCCAGTCTACAATAGTGTGGGCTTCCAGGCCTCGACCCAGTCTAGAATAGTTTGGGCTTCCAGGTTTCAACCCAGTCTACAATAGTGTGGGCTTCCAGGTCTCAACCCAGTCTAGAATCGACATCAGAAAACGTTCTAACGATCTAAACGTGATATTGACCCCGTGACCCATCCATTGCCGATTGATCTGTAACAATATGGGGCTGGCACCATATACCCAGCGTGTCTCCAGGCCCGTACAACCGTTTGTTTATATACATATCCGGTGATGGTCAGCATGAGTGAATGGATAAGAGCGTCCACTGTTAAAACTTCCTATGTGTGATGCCGAGTTAGCGGGTTCAACTCCTACACCGATCATTTGGACTGAAATGCTGACTTCTCGTCCTTGACTTGGATTCGTAAATTACAACAACCTCAGAAGTCGGAGTGGATTCGCCTGATGGCGAGGGACACTGGTAACAGGGATAGCTAATCTACACGCAATATTCAGTCCAGTGCTACCAGAAGTTGTGGCACATGTGTGGACTACCTTTGTGTTCAAAGTGAGCGAAAGCAAGCGCTAATGGCGGACGATCGTAAGAAAAAGTGCAAATGGGAACAGGACAATATCCGGAAACAGAATAAGGAACGTGGCAGTGTGAGAACGTGGTTCATAAGGGAAACAAGTAACAACAACACTATCATATAGCAAATGACAGACATGTAGAGTGTGAACTGAATAGATAATGGAAAACTAAAGCACGGTGTAGCATGATGAACGCTACGTCACCAAGTCGCGTTGAGTAACAACAGGACTGTCACTTAGACACACTTTAGCTTCAGCCTTCAGCCAGAGCAGACACCCCGCAGCGCTACAGGTACACCAGTACAGACGATTCACAGGACGATCTAACACTCTCACCGATTAACAACGAATAGTCCACTCAAACGAACACATCCACAATTAGCCACAACACTCCTCCAACGCCAGGCATCGATCTCAGGTGCTGAGTCAGTTTGGACGGCCACTTAGTCTCGAACGCGGACCGACCATGCTGGGAGATGAGATCCTGATCACTTGACTGGCGGGTGGACGTTAGCACCAGTCTCCAGACAACCCACACATCCTCTCCCCACCCACACCTCAAACCACCCATCCCCCAGCCACATCTTTATCGACAACATATTCCCCACCCATGCACACAATCCCCCACCAACCCACACATCGCACATCCACTCACACATCCCCAAACCAAACACACACATCCCCACCAACTAACATGTCCCCCCCCCCCCCACACACACACACACATCTCCCTAACCACCCATACATCCCCAATCCACTCACACACACCCCACCACCCACACATACAACTTTCACCCACCCACACATGCCATAACCTAATCCCCCGCCACACAATCCCCCACCCGCACATCACATACACCCCCTACCACGCACTATTCCCAACCCACCCACCACACACACACATCCCTCACCAACACATCCCCACTTACACACCACACACATATCCCCCACCCAGATACCACACAATATTCCCACCCACACCCACACAGATACCATTACCCATCCACCCCACATACCCCCACTCACACACCACAAAAATCCCCCACCCACACACACATACCTCACCCACACACCAAGTGGTACGTGGCCACATCACAGACACTATGAGTACTATGATAGTGAGGGTTGTGGCGGGAGTGCGTTGCACCCAGTGAAAGGTAGATGGCGCATCTGTTAACCGTGTCGGAACATGACCTCCGGATGAAATAAATATCGTCTGATCATAACTCTACGATGATCTCTTGAGTGCACGTCCTTTGCGTTGCTGTGATGATTTTGGATGCAGTGTGTCGCCCCGCAGGTACTGATGGTTGATCTAGGAATCCGCTTGGTTATCATCATACCCTAGACCTTCGAACGAACCAGCCAACGATAGCAGAGTCTCCTCATCATGACCAATCATGTCCTATCATGACAAACACTGCAATCTACCACACATACCGCAAAAGCCCTCTAAGAAAGGTTGGTATTAGACCGCTACCTCAACCCGTACAAAACTTTATCGACAAAATCCAAACAATTATAAACTTGTCGGTATAGGGCATGGCGTGATTCGGTTGAGCGCCCATGTTTCATTTCGAGATAAAAGACAGAAGCAGAGAAGGAGAAGCAGAATAGGGATACGTATTAGAATATTTTCATATTTCGATTAGGTTTAATCGATGAAGTATCGACATTAGCTGAAAGAATAGCGCCAGTTACCGATTTGTATTTTTAAAGTATAAACCGCTTTATGATGACGAACCGCGCAAGGTAATAAGTACTCTTCTAATGTTATGGTTAGTAAACTGTGAAAGGAGGCCAGCATGGCCGAATGGAAAAGAGAGCACGCTGTTAAACTAGAGAGTGCAAAGAAAGGACTCTCCTTGAATATCAATAAAACAATAACAATTGTGGTATCAAAGAAACAGGTGACACCCAAATGTGAAATAGAGATATAAGGGAAAACTTTTCACCAAGTCGATAGTTTTAAATATCTAGGGACATTTATAACATCAGATGGAAGATGCACAACAGATATTAAGAGCAGAATAGGGCAAGCAAAGGCTGCATTTCAAAAATGAAGAATATCTTATGCAATAAGTCGCTATCATTGAATGTAAGAAAGAGATTGCTGAGGTGCTATATAGAACCTGTTTTGCTGTATGGCTGTGAATCTTGGAATATAAATGAACAAATTAGGAAGAGATTGGAAGCAACAGAGATGTGGTTCCTTAGACGAATGTTGCGAATTCCTTGGACTGCCAAAGTAACTAACGACGAATGCCTTAAAGAGGCTGGCGAAACTAGAACATTATATACAACAATAAGAAAGAGACAACAGCTTTTTTTGGTCATGTGATGAGAAGAGAGGCGCTGGAGAACATCGTGACAACTGGAAATATCGAGGGGAAGAGAGACAGAGGCAGACCACGAGAAATGATGCTGGATGGATTGCGACGGTGGCATGGAGGAATATCAACGACAGAATTGATCCAGAAAACCAAAGACCGAAATCTGTGGAGAGTCATGAACGCTTACGCCAGTCGGCAAGGCACTTGATGATGATGATGATAGTTACCGACTGGGATTCAAACCTGTCGCCTCCAAATGGCAACAGCGCCTCGCTGCAGGAACAAGTGTACTTCGACGCATGACCAACTAGACACTCCAAAAAAAGTGTCTTCATTAGTCATGCCTATCATACACAAGAACCTACAACTATAGAGCGTCCTCTAGTCTCTACTTCTTTCCTCTCCTTCCGTAATCGCCAATCAATACTACGTGTGTTTATTTATGTAACTGTTTCAGTGGCCCCAACTGGTTCCCAAATTTATCTTCTTAAAAGAAAGGCGCGTTTCTAGGCGAGAGACCTAAATATACGCACACCAAGACCGCACTGTGAGAAAAGCACCTAGTAATTGAACAACCGCTCGGAACGCTCTCCTATTTAAGTCAGTGGAAAAATGCATCTGCTGCTATTTTGTTGTGTGGCTAGTTCCGTCTCATTTTTGTTGTATTAATGCCATAACAACCAAAGACTAGTGCGTCTCATATTTGTTGTCGTTTATGCCAGAAAGTCTACGGTGTTCTACTTATAATGAACGAGTGTGTGCATATTGCTGATAATTATTGAAATACTTTTCCAAGTCGAATTAGGTAAGAAAAACAAGTTAGAATAACATGGTCAGTACATACGTACATATCCTATTGCTGCCGCTTATATTTCTTCTTCTTCTTCTTCTTCTTCTTCTTCTTCTTCTTCTTCTTCTTCTTCTTCTTCTTCTTCTTCTTCTTCTTCTTCTTCTTCTTCTTCTTCTTCTTCTTCCCCTTTTCTTTTTCTTTCTCTTCTTCCCCTACTTCTCCTCATCTCCCCACCTCCCCCTCTTCTGTTTTGCCTAGTATTTCTAACATAAGGGTAATTCCTCGTTTCCACATCTCCCGTTGAGAATCGCGGCAGCAGAGTACTAGCACATCTGCCTTCTGGGCCCGTTGTCATGTGTTCGAGGATTTTTCCACTGACCTGGTCTCTCAGAATGATCCGTCTTACCATTGGTATTAATTAGGATATGTTACTGGAAATAAAGACGGCCGACATAATATCAGTCACATCGCCCACCCAGTGCTAATTAAAAAAAAAATAAATAGGGAACTAACAGCATATACTCTTGGGTACATGGTTCCTATACTGTTAAAACCAATGGCAAACATTTTGTTTCTTTTTTTTCGCACATCCTTTACAGGACATCGCAGTCAACACCAGCATGTTTCAGCTCCTCTCGATGACTTGGTAAGTTTTACGTTCAGTATTTACCATTGGTTTCTGAACGGCCGGCTCACATACCTCCGTACGTAACCAGCACGACGCGATCCGCTGCCGAATCTCGCGCAGCTGTGTTTCGTACGAGAGTATACGGGATTACGAACAACGTCCTTAACCCCTACGCCAGGAAACCGGCAATGGCAAACTACTGAACTTAAAATTGCCCAGAAAATAACAAACAGCGAATATATGCTGGGGTTGACTGCGACATCCTGTAAAGCACATGCAATAGATGCTGGAATTGGCTGCGGCACCCTGTAAAGAACCTTGACTTTACTTACCTGTGGGTATGTTCCATACAATTCATTCGACTTATCTTTTTGTCTATTCTGAGGGAATCTTAACACTTGTTAAAATTGCACGTCCACTGTAGGATGTTGCAGTCAACCCCAGCACTTCATGATTGTTTTTGATTTTTTAGGAAATTTAACGTTCAGTCGTTTGCCATTGATTTCTGAACGAGATGTTACTTAACTATATGTTTATGATCTCATTTGCTACCAACCAACTCACCATACGTTGTACATGGGTGTTTAAGGGTTTAAGGACGAGATGATCGACTTTATTGCACTGGGTATAATCCCAAAGGGCTTGGTCCTTTACCCCAGGGTGGCCTACCTAAAGGGTCGTACAAAGCACGAACGCCATAGCTCCAGCCATGTTTTTGTCACCCATTAAACAATTAAAACGGAAATAATGAATATTGGTTGAAAACAGAAATATCCCAATTTATTCAAAGACGGTTATCAGAACACCACAAAACGGGGGAAAAACTGCCAAAGTGAGCACGCAAGCATAGAAAACAATAGGGAAACCAAATAAAAACATAAAATGTGACTGGAAGCAGGACAGAATGAAAACCATCAGATACATGCTACAGTTTTGTCCAAAGTCTTCATCAATGGAACAACAAGAATGTAAAAATAAAAGAATTCTAAAACACGAACACAAATTACTACATTCCGAGACGATCGCCCAACCCAGGAGACTGAAAACATAAAACGGAAATATCGAACAACTGCATAACTAAATGTGACGTACTCCCATCGAGAGAGGAATGCAGTAGAAAAGAAGAAGAAGAAGAAGAAGAAGAAGAAGAAGAAGAAGAAGAAGAAGAAGAAGAAGAAGAAGAAGAAGAAGAAGAAGAAGAAGAGGGTTACAGAAAACGGAAAGGAAAAGAAAAGAAACAAAAAATGAAACAATAATTACATGCATGTTTGTCAACACGTGGATAGATGCAAAATATACAGCAGTGGACACCCCCCCCCCCCACACACACGATCTGGGTAATCTTAGATATTTTCGTGTCCGTATATTCCCCTTTTTGTGTGTATTATCTGTAAGCCTATTCAAATTGTTGTTTGCCATATTAGTTTCAGATCGGCACTGACACAACGTTTAGTGCACTTATCTGCCAAGATACAGGTCCGAGCTCAATCTCCAGCAGAGGCAGGCTATTTTTTTTTCTAACCAGTGCCGCCCTACGGTCAACCTAGTGAAATAAAAATCGGTATCAGACAACTTTCCTAATTTTCTGGGAATAGTCTGGAAAGAAACGACAACCGACAGCGAAGAAACTGACCACTCACCTCAGCTAGAATATGTGAAAGCCTAACACTTCTTAGCCCAACAGCAGTACTAGTGCAATACTACAGCAGTGCTAATTTCATCTTATATCCATATCAAGTTCACACCACAGCAAGTGGCTCTGTAAGATCTGATATCTAATTCGCAGACAGGAGATCACCAAGGATGTCTCTACCGTCCGTGAGGTCTTCCAGCACACTAACACCTATAGAGAATTTAGACCATCATGAGAATGTATCTCCTGGAGTCACCCAACGCAATAATGGACCACTAGGTCTGACAGACCCCAGCGGAAATCCTATCTTTGTGCATACTCAAGAGAAATCAGTCTTAGAGAACATTGTTCTATCGCAGTCTGACAACTCGATAATAGAACCGGCGATGCTACAATTTCATGGAGATGAATTAGATTCGGAAATCCCACTGACAGATGATTTACACATAGATCCAGAAACGACAAGTTTACAAAAGGCAAGAACAAAATTACCGTCGGAAGTGAAAAATGCGTGGAAAATCAACAACCTGCAAGATGTCATATCGAATAAGAGAACCAATGGTTATGCATCACTTCCAAATGACTCCATTGTAGAAACTGACAATGCAGTTATTGTTGGAAATGATCGTGACATTAAAAGTGAGGTGGACATAGGAACAGAAGAGTTGATAATGTACCATCACGACGAAGATGCTAACAGCAAGAACAACGTAGCATTTGACAAAGGCAATGCAAGAAAAGAAGCAGCGGTAGATAGACATGAAAATGCATTACAAGGGTTCTATCATATGACTGATGAAAATGAAAATACAATAAAAAGATCCAATCAAATGATTGATAAACATGAAAATACAACACAAATGTCCAGTCATATCATTGACGGCTCAGAAAATAATAACAACTACAGCGAAAGCATTTTTGACTCCGATTTTTATGACGATACAAACAACAATGATAGGAAAGATTTCTCGGTTGACGAGAGTTTTCTGGAATCAGACGCCGTTTCAAGCCACAGCAGACGAGCAACTTTGGACTCCACGAAACTGTTCAAAGTCGAACCGACTAAAAGCAGGCGGTCATCTGTTTATCACGATTTGAACGGTGCTTCTGATCACAATTTACATGAAATACCTCCAGCAGACGAAAAATCGATAAAAGTGGCAAGGGATGAGAATCCAATGACGTCAAAGAGACAGGACAGTACGTCATTACACTTGTCGCTTGAAAGTGAAGACAGCGGAGAAGAAAAAACACACAATGGAGGAAATACGAACACTGGATTTGGAAGGAAATCCGTTGAAGATGATGGTAATGAAAACGACGAAAAAGAACATCAGGATGTATTCTTTTTAGATATGTTAAAGGATAATAAGCCCAAGACGCCAGCTGCAGCCACACTCCAAAACCAAAATACACATGGTGACGAAAAACTGGATACAAATTTAAATATCAGTTCGGATTCAATAAACACAATAACATATGACAAAAGCACGACTAACACAAGCATGCGAATTGAGCAGCAATATATTCAAAAGCACGCAATGGCAAACATTAAACTGGCAGATTTCTCGGAAGAACAAATAAAAGCTGCCGAAGCTGGTGGGATCAACTACACGAAAGGTGAAGCATCAACGGAGGCGCAGTCCATTCATTCCGGTGACAATGTGTATGGTCACAAAGACGTGTCAATAACACACCCGGAAACTCGGGACATGGTGGATCAACATGATTCCAGTGATGCATTTAATACGGAACCCACAGAGGAGGAGAGAGGCAGAAAAATTACAGTTCCTGCAGATGATAATGATAAATATATGTTGTCATCAAATGGAGACGAGAACCGGAAGAGGTCACCTAATTGCGCAAGTGACGTTGGTGTTGAAGGTAATGAATCCGATCTTCGTCTAGATGACCACTCGAAGAAAGGGTTGCTCTTGGATGCAACTGAGCAACTAAAAGCTACGTCTGAGGTTAAAGTTAATGACAAAGAAAACATAACCGACGAAAGAAAAGTTAGCATGTATTTAAAACTTGAAAGATTTAGAGGAAAAGAGGGCAGTAAATCTAACAGTAAAAGCCGCGATCAAAGTAAAGAGATTTCAAAATCTGCATCTGAGACTTTGCCTAAACGGTCAATATCTAACAGACAATCAAACTATAAATCCATCGTAGAAATGAAAGCCCTTGATCGACTTTTAACAGGGCCTTATTCTGAAAATCTACGTCAAAAGACGCCATCGCCGAGACGAGGCACGTACGGCAATGCTACAAAAGCCAGTACCAACAGAGAAAGAACACACAAGCAGAATCGTTATATCAAAACCGCAGATGTCGATGAAGACAATCAAACTTCAAAGCCTGCAACTTCAGAGACAAACGATCGTGTAAGTTCTTCAAGAAAAAATGGAGCAAACAGCAAGAAAACTGGCTCGGCCAAATCCACGCTGTCAAATCCAGTAAGTTATAGATCTATAATTACGGCGCCACTTAACGAAGCTAGACTAGTGAAGGCAGGAGCTGACTTGTTTGTCGACAACAAAACAGTTCCAGATACAATTAAGAAGTCAACAGTCAGTACACATCAGAATCATCACAACCAGGCGGAGACTACAACTGAAATGACCTCAGAATTGCCAGCTTTAGAGTCAGAAAAACGTAGTTTGCCTACAACTTTAGCCAGTCATACATTTGAAAAAGCTGCAACTACAGAGACAGCAACAGAGAAAAATGCAATCAATGTCAGAGATGAAAGTGTTGGGTTCCTAGAGAATGTGAAAACTTCGATGCCGGAAAACATACTCGAGGAAAACACGTCAATTCTAGTCCGACATGAACAACCAGAATTACGCGACAATGACAACAACATACAATCCAATCAGGGAAAGTTAGAGCTTGCTGAACAAGCTAACTTACCTACTGGGGTTGGTGTACCAAGAGAGCAAGAAACTCAAGCTAACAAGGAAGATAAACTAGACACAGGAAAGAAATCTACCCAGCTAAGAGACTGGTCGATGACAAGGGCTAAAATTAAAGCATCCTTACCACAGTTAGTGAGAACAAACAGGACAATGCAAAGCACAGAACAGACAAATGGAAGAGATCAAGTTTTGGATGTGAAAGGTACGTTTGCCAAAACCATAGAGGATACAAACGAGACAGTGGGATCTGCCACGAAGAAAATTGAAGAACCATCATATCCTAAGGCTCGGGATGTTAAAGAGACAGTAAAATCTGCCACGAAGAAAACAGAGCAACATTCAAATGCTAAAATACAGGATATAAAAAACACCGTAGGATCTGCCACGAAGAAATCAGAAGAGCCATCAAATCGTAAAACCCAGGCTACGACAGAGACAGTAGGATCTGCCACGAAAAGAACAGAAGAACCACGAAACCCTAAAATTCGAGATACAAAGGAAACAGTGGGATCTGCCACGAAGAAAACTGAAGAGTCTTCAAATACTAAAACTCGGGATGCAAGAGAAACAATGGGATCTGCCACGAAGAAAACAGAAGAACCACCAAATATTAAAACAAAAGAGGCAGCGGGATCGACCGCAAAGAAAACAGAGCAACCACAACATCATAAAACTCGGGATACAAAAGAGACAGCAGGATCTGCAACGAAGAAAACAGAAGAACCACCAAATCCTGAAACAGAAGACACACAGGAGACAAAGAAACCCGTAACGAAGAAAACAGAAGAACTATCAACTACGGGCATTCAGGACACAAAAGAAACAACGGAAGCTGCCACGAAGACAGCAAAAGAATCATTAGTTTCGAAAACTCAGGACATACAAGAGACATCAGCACCTACCACAGGGAATACAGAAGAACCACCAGTTCCCGCAGATGAATTAAAAACTCCACCAGCATCTATCGCCTTCGTTGACGAAACCTTGCCACCACAGACTCAACCTAACTTCTTAATAGATCAAGTCATCCTACAGGACATTCTTCAAAAATGTAAAACAAAACCCACATCAGATTATACCAATTCACCAACTACTGTGCTACCTAACGGCTCCCCAGGATCTCCACCATCCGAACCCCTAATTGGAAACGGGGTAAATAAATTTCAGGACAGAAGCGCGACCAAATCTGTGAGCATCCACTCGCTAACAGTTCCAGGCATACAACCCAACACTTTCTCCGGAGACCCACCACTGGATGAAGACACCATCTCGATATACTCCCGGAGGGATTCAGTCCGTCAATCATTTGACTCCGGCTCCAGGAAATCTGTCGACTACAGAATCCGCAATACTGCCTTGGTTGTCCTCCCGACAACTGACGAGAAGCCCAAGTCGGTTCTCAGCAACGATGAATCTTTCATTAAAAACGCCATCCCGTTTCTGCCCATGAAATTGGCCGTGCTGTGCTTAATTCTCAACATAGTTATTCCTGGTTCTGGTGAGTTCTTTTACACATATACTGTATCATCGCCATCATGCAAATTCTTCTTCATCCCAGTGGTGATTCGGAATCAACCATTGACAGTTCACCATCACTCCTATGTCAGTTTACCATCACTCCAATAAGAATTCACCATCATCCCAATGTCAATTTACCATCAACTCAATGGCAATTCATCATTTCCCCACGACACAGTTCATCATCACCCCAATGACAATTCACCATCACTCCACTGCAAGTTCACGATTACCCCCATAAAAATTCACCATTACCCCAATGGCAATACGCCATCAACGCAGTGTCAATTTACCATCGTTCCAATTGCAATTAACCATTAGCCCAGTGACTGACTATTCGCATTCACCCCAACAAATTAATGACAGTTTATCATCATCCAAATGCCACTTTACCATCATGTAAACACCAATAATCTTAGATTATCATGTATTCGTCTAAGCTATTATCATTTAATAGAAGAAGCAGAAGAAGAAGAAGAAGAAGAAGAAGAAGAAGACGAAGAAGAAGAAGAAGAAGAAGAAGAAGAAGAAGAAGAAGAAGAAGAAGAAGAAGAAGTAGGAAGATGAGGAGGAAGAGAAGGATGAGGAGGCGGCGAATGACGATGGAGAGGACGAGGACGAGTTGAAAAAGAAGTAGGCAATAGGGTGCTAGGCGCATATTTTCTACAGATCAAACGGCACCTGGTGACTGATGTTGCCAATATGGCGACGCTGTATTTAGAGAAGGAGGAGAAGGACAAGGAGGATGACAGGCAGAAGAAGAAAAAGCAGGAGAAGGAGGAAGAAGAGGAGGAATATGTGGATGAAGAGGACAAGGAGGAGGACTAGACAATTTTAGGGTACTCATTTTGTGAGGCTGGTTCCACCCTAACGCCACGCGGTTACATAAAAGAATCCGACCTTGAGGCGGATTTGAACACAATGCCACTGGATTAGCTGGTGTGTAGACTAGACACGGCGCTAATCGGCACTTGCCAGCACAATACTGACCAAACTACTTCTGACTGCCAATCTTCTGACCAAACTACTTCTGTTTGACTATAGTAAACACGTCTGAAATCTAATTAACATCGCCTTTTGACTTGTAAATTAATTGTTTATGTCCATTGCAGGAAGTTGCGATCAACCCCAAGCCCAGGTTGACAGTACGTGAAAGGAATAAATAAATAAATAAGATATTGGAGGCGGGAGAATTTGTTACAGATGGAGATAATCTTTCAGCTCGGAGAAATCGTTAGAGACGGAAATAATCTTTCATTCAATCATTCACTAGCATGTTCTTTGCAGAACCTCGCTCCCATAACAACCTTCCGGAAAACCTCTCGATCATAAGCAAGATATCCCATGTCCGATACACCCATCTGGAGATCATCCGCCACATCCTGCACCCATCTTCTCTTTGGCCATCCTCTTCCTCTCTTCCCAGGTATATACGCCTCCACTATTGTTCTCTCCAAACTTTCGTGACGTTTCAAGTGACCAAAATATTTCAATTTTCTTTGTTTTATCGTTTTTAATAGCCAACCCTCCTCAATATTCAACTCTTGAAGTATTGATGCATTTGCTCTTTTCTTTACCCAAGATATTCTTAGAACTCGTCTATAACATTTATATTCAAAAGCATTCATGCGTTGCTCAGCTTGTTTAGTAAGTGTCCAGGTCTCACAGGCGTATGTTGCAATGGGAAAGATGCATGCTCTTAAAAATCTAATTTTTTTAGTTCTGTCTGTCCTATTCCATTCCATAATTTATTCAGCTGTTTTAGCCCTTGAAGAGCAATTGATAGTCGTCGTTTAATTTCTTTCATTGTGTCACCGTTGTTGGTAATCAATGACCCAAGATATTCAAAATGTGATAATCTTTCAGCTTGGAGAAATTGCTAGAGATAGAGATAATCTTTCCATCCATCCATCATGTGCTATGCCGATAAGCGTGGGCGGTCATGTACTGCCATGTCACTCGATCACCAGAGTCGTGGAATCAGCTCTGTGTTCCTGTCTCGACCATGCCACATGGCCAAGCCATCCAGGTATTTACTTCTCGGTCTTCCCCTTGGTCTCTTCCCTTCGATCTTGCCAGTCGTCACCAAGTTCTCCAATTCATTTCTTCTCATAACATGCCCAAAAAATTTTGACTGTCTACGTCTAATGTCTCTAATCAGTTTACGATCTTCATTTGTTTCTTAAAGGACTTGTTCATTGGTTTTTCTGTTTGTCCATGGTATTATTTGCATTTTCCTCAGAAACCAAATTCCACAGCCATCAGCTGTTTTTCAACTTGACTGCTTATTGTCCACGCTTCACATTCATACAAACGTATAGGTTCTATGTAGCACTTCAACACTCTTTTTCTCGTTTCAATTGATATCGTTTTATTGGCCAGTATGGTTTTCATCTTGCAAAAGGCTACCTTCGCAATGGCAATTCTTGTTCTAATTTCTTCAAGGATGTCCCATCAGATGTTATGACTGTTCAGAGATAAATGTATCGATTCACTTGCTTAAATTAAGAATATGCCCATTTACTCGTATATCACATTGTGGTATTTCCTTTTTCCCAGTGACCACCATAATCTGTGTCTTCTTAATATTCAGTTCTAACCCTAGTTTTTCACTGTGGACAACAACCGCATCTACTAAATTTTGCAGGTCCTGTTCATTGTCTGCAATCAAGACTTTATCATCTGCGTATCTAATGTTATTGATGTATTGTCCCCCAATGTTGATTCCTTCCATATCTTCTATATTTCTGAAAATGTTTTCACCGAACAGGGAAAAATATCTGGAGACATTCCACATCCCTGTCTCTCACCTCTTTTAATAGGTTGTTATTGGCCTACATTGTTATCAATTCTGATGGCAGCTTGCTGTTTCCAATATTTCAAGCATCCTTATCATGTCGACATGTCTCACTTTATCGAAAGCCTTTGAGTATTCAATAAAGCAAAGATATAGATCTTTGTTTACTTCTATAGAACGTTCAATTACTGTTCTCAGTGCATACACAGTATTTACTGTGCCCTTGCCTTCTACAAACCCACATTGTTCTTCTCCTATTTCGGGTTGAATTTTCTTCCTGACTCTTTGCACGATAATTTTTAGCAGAATCTTCGTGATGTGGCTCATTATACTAATTGTTCGATGTTGATCGCATTCGAAAGCTCCTGATGTCTTCTGGACTGCAATCTTTCAGCTTGGAGAAATTGCTAGAAGTGGAGATAATCTTTCAGCTTTAAAAATTTGCCTAGAAGTGAAGATAAGTCTTTCAGACAAAATATGGCTTGAGCAATGTTCTGCCAAGGACACTCTACATGGCGATAAATCACTAATCATGATTTACTTTAGAGATGTAGACTGATGAGCTTTTAGTGGGTCCCGACTTTAAGGTCTTTGTTTACTTGTAAATAAGATACTCTTACAAGGAAAACAACAAGAGGAGAACCCTATCATACGTCATGAGGAGTATTCGATTTATGGACATAGCCCCTTATATGTATAGACCAATCAGCACCCGATGTATCATATGGTCAATATCAACTTTACATCCCATAACATTTTCTGGTACCGATTTAGACTGGGTAATGTAACAAAAAGGTAAATTTAAAATATTTAAACCTCAATCGGGATTCAGACGCATGGCATATATTTATCAAGAATTAATGACATAACTTCCTTATACACATGAGAGATTTAGAATGGTTAAAGTGTTTACAGATAAGCGGCACTACTTCACTGGTTTTATGGGTTTTAGCCCATATGGCTCGATCTTTTACCGCACAGCGGACTGTCAAAAGCGCCCAGAGCACGAACTCCATAGATCCTGCCACGATCCCCTCTCCGAAAAAAAATTCTTTCATGAACAGAATGACAGATCCCAAAATGAACCCACGACATCCGCGGTACAAGGTAGGTGGCTTGATTACTTCATCATGGAGACACACACAATTCACCGCCAGTTATAATCTTATACAGACAGCGTTTCTAATTTTGGGACTTTGCCGGCGGATATTACCATCTGCTCTTTATAATTTTCACATACCAAAGATATATGTGTAACGATGGTGATATCGAAGAAAATAGTGACACCAAAATGTGACATAGAAATAGAAGGGGAAAATTCTTAACCAAGTGGATAACTTTAGATACCTAAGGACATTTATAACATCAGATGGAAGATGTACAACCGAGATTAAGAGCAGAAAAGGCAAGCAAAAGCAGCATTTCAGAAAACGAAGAGTATCTTATGCAATAAGTCTCTATCACTGAATGTAAGAAAGAGAGTGCTAAAATGCTATGTAGAACCAGTTTTGCTGTATGGCAGCGAATCTTGGAATGTAAATGAACAAATTAAAAAGAAATTAGAAGCAACAGAGATGTGGTTCCTGAGACG
Source organism: Cepaea nemoralis (assembly GCA_014155875.1). Taxonomy (NCBI): domain Eukaryota; kingdom Metazoa; phylum Mollusca; class Gastropoda; order Stylommatophora; family Helicidae; genus Cepaea; species Cepaea nemoralis. The sequence goes on from JACEFZ010020302.1 coordinate 88,837, forward strand.
AATGCTGCAATTCCTTGGACTGCCAGAGTAACTAACGACGACTGCCTGAAACAGGCTAATGAAACTAGAACATTATATACAACAACAAGAAAGAGACAAACATCTTTCTTCGGTCATATGATGAGAAGAGAGGCATTGCAGAACATCGTAACAACTGGAAAGATCAAGGGGAAGAGCGGCAGAGGCAGACCAAGAGAAATGATGCTGGATGGATTGAGACGGTGGCATGGAGGAATATCAGCAGCAGAGTTGATCCAGAGAACCAAGGACCGAGATCTGTGGTGGGTTATGAACGCCAACGCCAGCTGGCAGGGCACTTGATGATGATGAAGGGTGTATGTACATGTACATTCTACAAGAGCTGAATATCTAAGAAAACTGGCTCATAAACAGTATCTGTGTTGGAAGCTGACATAATATTGCCATGTTAAAGGTTACAAAGGTTGGGGGAAAAGCAGTGATGAAAGGTATTTTTTTGTTTTTGTTTTCCCGCGTTTCCATCCTTTTTCAAGGGTATTGCGGTCAACACCAGCATCTTTCAGCTGTATGTTGATTCCTAGGCTAGATTACGCTCATCAGCACGCCAGGACTTTCTGAGCGACCGGCTCCATACTCTCATAAGTCACTGGCGCGACTCGAACCACTTCTAATTCTCGTACGCTCACATCAACCACGAGAGTATTCGGGGTTACGGAGAAAGCTGCTAACCCCTGATGAAAGGCATTTAGGAAGTATAATATCATCAAATGGCAAATCAGAAGACGAGATGAAAATAGATGTAATTAGGCAAATCAACTCATTGGACAAATGGCACCAATACTAAAGAACAAACACGAATCTGTATACACTAAAAAGCACCCTACAACACATTCTTCCTACCAATCTTTGCTACCAATGCCAATCTTGGACAATGACAGAATAAGAGAAAATAAAAATTACAACAACAACAACAACAACAACAACAACAACAACAACGGAAATGAGATTCATGAGAAGGATACTCAATGTATCAAGAAGAGAGAAAATCAGAAATTATGAAATCAGGACTACAGCGAGGGTTGTAGCGGCGCTACATGTAATTCTAAATCAGCAAGTTAAATGGTTCGGCCATATAACTAGGCTACCAACTAACAGTATACCATACCAAGCAATGATATTCACACCAAATGAAACCAGAATAAGAAGCCGTCCATGTAAACAATAAACAGAGGGAATAACAGAGTCCATGGGTATCTCGATACATGAAGCCCATAAACGGACATTCTCCCACTGTTTATGCTTTACCCCGACACTGCAAGATACAAGAGGAACAAGATGAGATGATGATGACGATGATAATGATGATGATGATGATGATGATGATGATGATGATGATGATGATGATGATGATGATGATGAAAAACATGGTTCCTGCTCGAAGAGGAAGGAGTAGACCCGCACGAAGATGATCACAGGACACTGAAGACACATTAGGCATGGACAAGTATGAGGTTGGGAAACTGGCAACAGATCAAGAGTCTTTTCGGCGAAGCTGTGATGAGATCGACGCTCTACAAAGAGCTTCTTGTGTGATGATGAACGTGCGCTCGGAGGACTTCTGTTTGCCATTATCCGAAAAGGTGAGACCTCCTACACATTACAGCAGAATCATGGCAAATTATAACACCCTCTGGTTGCTCTTTTTCAAGGCGATATACCGACTCTTCGTTTCAAACTGTCTTGATTGTGGGTATCGTACTCCAAGCCTGTAAGCCATTATGTCAGTAATGCATATGTTAAATTTCCCATCTGATAATCGTGTAGGTACGGCATTGAGCGGATTGGCAATACTCTTCTGTGGTCAGCCTCGAGTGCTCAACAAGGACGACCAGATTTTGATCACGCTATGTGCCAACTGTATGGTTGGTGTGGCACAACTCTGCACCATTACATTCTTGCTCGTCGGCTGGTTCTGGTCTGTTAGCTGGGGAATTGAGATGGTTATCCTTTCTGGTAAGTGAAATTAGTCTCGGTGACTTACATTATTTTGGAAGATAGTGATGCTAGTTAGATTCCTCCTCCTACTCTTCCTCCTCTTCCTCCTCCGCCTCTTCACCTCTTCCACATTCTCCTCCTCCTCCTCATCATCATCGTTATCAGCATCAAAACCATCATCACCGTACTATGTCATGAGATAAAAAAAGCAAAAGAATCTATAATATTTGTATTGAAATAGAATGAAGTAAGAAAAAAAAAAATAAAGGAGGTTATACGATTCTCCTTCGAATAGGATGAGATCAAGAAAACAAAGGAATTCATACTTTGCTTCTTGAAATATCGTGGCATCAAAAAAACAAAGGAATTTATACTTTTCTTTATGAAAAATCGTGGCATCAAGAAATCAAACGAATTGTTAAGATTCTCCTTGAAATAGAATACGATCAAGAAAACACATTCATTTAGAAATAGCACGATAATAAGAAACCCAAGGAAAGTATACTATTCATCTTCTATTAACATGTCAATAAAATAAAGGCATTTATACAATTCCTCTTGAAATAGCATGTCAATAAAATAAAGCAATTTATGCAATTCTTCTTGAAATAGTGATGTGCTGAAGGAAACCTAGGAACTGATGCGTTCGAAACACAGGTGAGGGCGATTTAATAGCAGACCGCCTTGCGTTGGTTTTTCATACAATGGTTTCAGTGCCGGTCGTTCAGAAAGCAATGGCAAACTACTGAACGTAAACTTGCCAAGAATCACGAACATCCCAAATCAAAACAAAAATGCTGTAGTTGACTGCGACGTCGTGTAAAGGATGTGCAACTAACTTCAAATAATACGAAACACTTTTAAACTCCTCTTCTCCGTTTGCCGTCAACTAAAGATAGACGATAGGAAGAGCCAAATGTAAGACTGACCTGTGTGCCCGATCCGTGGCCGTTTGAAAAGTGAAACTCATTTGTTTGTTTGTTCTGTTAGTGTGTGTGTGTGTGTGTGTGTGTGTGTGTGTGTGTGTGTGTGTGTGTGTGTGAGTGAGTGCTCGCGCGCGCGTGTGTGTGCATGCGTGTATGTGTGTGTGTGTGTGTGTGTGTGTGTGTGTGTGTGTGTGTGTGTGTGTGTGTGTGTGTGTGTGTGAACTGTTGCCCTATCATAAAACGTGTTTATCTGTCCATAATATTGAAAATCGTACTGCACACTTATGTATGTTTGTTTGTGCATGCGTGTGAGTAACTATTGTTGTTGTATGTTTGGTTAGATATCTGCTATGAACGTTAGTTATTTTTTTTTGTCAACAGAACGTCGCAATCAACCTCAGCATTGTCTTTGGTTTTCGTGATTTTCTAGGTAATTGTACGTTCAGTAGTTTGCCAATGCTGCCTGAACGGCCGACACTCATGCCATTGTGAAAATCAACACAAAGCGATCGGCTTCCAAATGGCCTGCAGCTGACATCGAACCCGGCTTATCTGGATTATGAAACTAGATTCACGACCCCTAGGCCATAGATGGCGACGTTTGCTATGCAGTAATAAGAAAAATCAATCGCTTATAGCGTGAGTGTATCTACTTATATAGGTTTATGTGTGCGAGTGTATATGTGTTTGTATCGATGAACCAGTAACACACATTTTACATTAGCTAAACAACGCACAGGGGAGTTAACTTAATAAAACAGTTATCTTTCAAGACCCATAACTCGTGACTGTGCGCTTTGCTTTCAAATCTGCCACATGCATACTGCATTAAGTCCTACCTGGTAATTTTTTTGGGGTTGTAAGTTCTATGATCGATAACTGATCAAATCTGATAATGGATCTGTCAATAGGCATAAAGTTGCATTGTTAGCACTTCAGCTTAAAGTATAAAAATGTATTCTTTTCTTGTGAAGTACAATGAAACAATTTGAAAATAAATACAAACTAGAATTATCAGGTAATGTCTCTATTGACTAATGATTGAGAGAGTGATACTCTGCATAGACCCTGTATGCCAGTGTTTCCCAACGTGGGGCCCACGCCCCACAGCGTAGCAATTCGATTGTTAAGGGGGGCAATTCAAAAATGGAAGAAATCGGCTGGATATAACAAAACGGGGAGACTTGAGATTGAAGTTAATTAATTTGGAACCTGATATCACATCTCTTTCTAGCCCCTCTTGGAACCGTGAACCCTTCTAAAAAAACAAATTGAAGTTTCTTCAGTGAACATTTCAATTTTTGAATATTACAAATGATGCATATGTGGGGTGGGGGTGGGGGGGGGGGGGGGAATAAGAATTTTAGAAATGCTTAGGTGGGGCATAGCACAAAAAAGGTTGGGAAACACTGCTGTATGCGGTCTTTTCAGCCCGATGGCTAAGATCAAGGGTACTTAAATCATTTTCAACATGGCGACCGCTGATCACCAGACGGACTTAGTTGCATATTCTTTACAGGACGTCGCGGTCAACTTCAGAATGTTTTTTGCTGTTTGTTATTTATTGGTAAGGTTACGTTCAGCAGTTTACCATTGCTTTCTGAATGACTGGCACTCATACCATTTCGTAAAAAGCAAACGCAAGGCAGTCTGCTGTCAAATCGCCCGCAGACGTGTTCTAACGCGGTATGCGGGATTACGAACTGAGTCCGTAACACCTTGGCCACGGAACCGGAAACAGACGGAGAGAGCTTTCCAAAAGCAGCCAACCGTGTTCCTGAACCAGGAGTCCATTCTTCTAGGGAAGTCCAAGAGGAACCTTCGACATGTCAGAAATGTGGGACTTGGATTCAAGACTCCTGGAGAGGCTATTGCTGGTGTTACATCGACAAGAAATGTCCGTTTACAGGGAATGTCAGCATTCGGGGCTGTATCTTGACTGGGCGAATGTTAAAGATGAAGATGGTGCGAAGAGTTGTCATCCGTCGGGAGTACCTTCACTGCGTCAGGAAGTACTGTCGATTTGAGAAGAGGCACAAGAACTTGAGTGTCCACTTGTCCCCTTGCTTTAGGGATGTTGAGATTGGTGACGTTGTGACAGTTGGAGAGTGCAGGTCCCTTCCCAAGACAATGACATATATCGTCACCAAGACTTCGGGCTCCAAGAAAGAATTTTCAAAATGTCTAAGCGCTGGTACATGACTGATACACAAAATAAAGTATATACCTAGTTGTCTCTTATAAAAGAAATCAAAAATAAGATCAAAGGGTAGATTTATTTGCACTTGATGTAGCCAGGGTGCAGATACGGTCATCCAAACTGCAAACTCGAATCATCAAAACCACTGCTAGCTAACACTGGCAGACGAGCCTTGGTGGACCACAAGGACCGCAAGGCACAGTGGGACTAAGAGGCCTTAAATAACTTGTGAAGACGGTAAGAATAGAATGGCAAGCTCATATCTAACCTGGCTGATCATCGGAAACAACTCCTCTACACTTCTCAAGATGAGCTGGCAGTGCAGAAGTCTGGGGCCTAACAATTTGAAGGGTCGTAACTCTTTCCGCTAAAGTAGTCTGATCCTCCGCAAGACAATCGGTGTTGAACCAGTCAAAGAATGAAAGAGGGTCGTCTCGGTGACCCAACAAGACGATGTATTCGCAAGCCTTCCAAGACCTTGACCCACCTGGAGCTGAAGAAGGATCCTCGTTGTACTATCGCCACAATCCGCAGAACACTGAGGTACAGCAATTACCGCAAGGACTTGATTAATGAGGCCGTTAGAAGGACATGTGTTCGCCAAACCCGACACCTCACATTGTGCCAACGGCTTCGGGCGGAGGAGCGCAGCTGGGAGGGTACAATCCTTACGGTAGTGTTTTAGTTGAAGTTCACATAACGTTCTAGTTTAAGTTCACTCTGATTGGGGTTTAGGTGAAATTCACTTTATGTTCTAGTTGAAGTTCATTTCAGCTGATGTTCAGATTTATTGTATTTTAGTTCACTTTATGTTATCTTTGAAATTCGTTTTGATTCTGTCCTAGCTGAAGTTCACATTATGTGTTAGCTAAATTCACATTGTGTTTTTAGCTAAATTCACGTTATTTTTTAGTTGATGCTCACGTTATATATTTATTGTAGTTCACGTTGACTGTGTGTTAGTTGTCGTTCACTTTTACTGGTTTAGCTAAAGTCCACGTTGATTGTGTTTTAGTTGAAGTTCACTTTACGTAATTGTCGAAATTCATGTTATTTTATATTAGTATATGAAGTCCACCTTATTTGTGTTTTATCTGAATATTCCATTGATTGTGTTTAAGTTGAAGCTCACTTTAATGTTCTAGTTAAAGATCATATTCACCGGGTTTAATCTGAAGTTTATTTTATATTGTAGCCAACATTCGCACTGCTTAGGTTTTTGCTGAAGTTCACTTTATTGTTTAGTCGAAGTTCACTGTATGTTTTAGTTGAAGTTCACAGCATGATGTAGTTGAAGTTATGGATTAGCGGCAGATTACTGCGTGTTTTAGCTGAAGTTATGTTTTAGTTGTAGATCACTTGTAGATCATTGCATGTTTTAGCTGAAGTTATGTTTTAGTTGTAGATCACTTGTAGATCATTGCATGTTTTAGCTGAAGTTATGTTTTAGCTGTAGATCACTTGTAGATCATTGCATGTTTTAGCTGTAGATCACTTGTAGATCATTGCATGTTTTAGCTGAAGTTATGTTTTAGCTGTAGATCACTTGTAGATCATTGCATGTTTTAGCTGAAGTTATGTTTTAGCTGTAGATCACTTGTAGATCATTGCATGTTTTAGCTGAAGTTATGTTTTAGCTGTAGATCACTTGTAGATCATTGCATGTTTTAGCTGAAGTTATGTTTTAGCTGTAGATCACTTGTAGATCATTGCATGTTTTAGCTGAAGTTATGTTTTAGCTGTCGATCACTTGTAGATCATTGCATGTTTTAGCTGAAGTTATGTTTTAGCTGTAGATCACTTGTAGATCATTACATGTTTTAGCTGAAGTTATGTTTTAGCTGTAGATCACTTGTAGATCATTGCATGTTTTAGCTGAAGTTATGTTTTAGCTGTAGATCACTTGTAGATCATTGCATGTTTTAGCTGAAGTTATGTTTTAGCTGTAGATCACTTGTAGATCATTGCATGTTTTAGCTGAAGTTATGTTTTAGCTGAAGTTATGTTTCAGCTGTAGATCACTTGTAGATCAATGCATGTTTTAGCTGTAGATCACTTGTAGATCATTGCATGTTTTAGCTGAAGTTATGTTTTAGCTGTAGATCACTTGTAGATCATTGCATGTTTTAGCTGAAGTTATGTTTTAGCTGTAGATCACTTGTAGATCATTGCATGTATTAGCTGAAGTTATGTTTTAGCTGAAGTTATGTTTTAGCTGTAGATCACTTGTAGATCATTGCATGTTTTAGCTGTAGATCACTTGTAGATCATTGCATGTTTTAGCTGAAGTTATGTTTTAGCTGAAGTTATGTTTTAGCTGTAGATAACTTGTAGATCATTGCATGTTTTAGCTGTAGATCACTTGTAGATCATTGCATGTTTTAGCTGAAGTTATGTTTTAGCTGAAGTTATGTCTTAGCTGTAGATCACTTGTAGATCATTGCATGTTTTAGCTGTAGATCACTTGTAGATCATTGCATGTTTTAGCTGAAGTTATGTTTTAGCTGAAGGTATGTTTTAGCTGTAGATCACTTGTAGATCATTGCATGTTTTAGCTGAAGTTATGTTTTAGCTGAAGTTATGTTTTAGCTGTAGATCACTTGTAGATCATTGCATGTTTTAGTTGTAAATCACTTGTAGATCACTGCATGTTTTAGCTGAAGTTCACTGTATGATTTAGCCGATGTTCTCGCGTTGACTGTGCTCTAACTAATACTCACTTTGATTCTCCTCCAGTACAACACGAGAGGAACCTGAAGGAAGAGAGAACCAAAGAGATTCAGAGCCTGGCTCTCAACGCTTTTGGGTCGCCCAAACGACCTCCCATCTTTGGAATATGATAGCAGCCTCATCCATGATTCACATCATGCTTCTAATGGTTACGGAAAGTGCTGGATCGGAAGATGCCACAGACCAAATCAACACAGCAGGCCTGTCTGCCTGAGCTTTACATTTGAGGACAGCAAAAACAACTGCGTGCTGGCATTTAACTTGTTATAATTGTTTATTGTGGAAGGGCTTACTGTCACCTGATATGTGTTTTTCTTTAGCGAACGCTTGCTTTGAACTCAAGCGTAGTCCATACACGTACTGCTAATGTTTAGTGCACTTGACTTAATTTTGCGTGGGGATTAGCTTTCCCTGTTACCAGTGGCCCTCGCCATCAGGGGAAACCACTCCGCCTATTTCAGAGGTACTTCTTATTTACGTCCCCGGGTCAAGATCGAGGAGTCAACATTTTCGTCCAAGTGTCCGTTGTAGGGGTTGAATCCGCTACCTCGGCATTAGCACACCGGATGTTTAAAAGTGAGCGGTCTTATCCTTTCGGCCATGCTGACCTCCACCTGACATATGATTTCAAACCTGAGTATCATATTTTGTTGTTTGATTGTTCCTACTACTAGTCACATGACCTCCACCTGACACATGATTTCAAACCTGAGTATCATATGTTGTTGTGATTGTTTGTTCCTACTACTAGTCACATACCTGAAATTATGTTACATACCAGAAATTGTGTTACATACCTGATGTTACAACGCATACCTGATGACAATACATACGTGATGCTACATTACATACCTAATATTATGTTATATATTTTCTGTTAAGATCTGAGCCGACTGCAGTCAGAGATAATTCCTGCATTCCTTCATTACTGTACTATCTTTACTTGGCTGTCATAGGTCTTCTCATTCTTGACTTGAGGACGTAAATTACAAGTACCTCAGAAGTCGGAGTGGGTTCGCCTGATGGCGAGGGACACTGGTAATAGGGAAAGCTAATCCTCACGCAAAAATCAGTCCAGTGCACTATTAGTTGTAGCATCTGCATGATCTACACTTGAGTTTAAGGCGAGAGAAATAAAAAAAAACAGGGCAGAGAAGGTCGTTATGGTTTTATTAATTGTGGACTAATTATACACACACGGATACACTGTACATTTCATACGCTGATTCACAGATACAGACACTGACCCATACATACATACACACTCATTTAACCCCCCCCCCCCTCCACACACACACACACACGCACATGGACACATTATCACACACCACTTACGCAGGCGCAACACACACGCACTCCTACACACATGCCACTCAAACTCGCACAACATCCACACGCACACACATACACACACATATACACACGATCTCTCTATCACATACACTATCTCTCACTACACACACACACACACACACACACACACACACACACACACACACACACACTATCATTCACGAATAAACATATCTATACGCACACACACCACATCCACAAGCACACACACACACACACATGCACTCACACCATATCCACACGCACACTCACTCTCTATGACATACACACAACTCACGCACACACCCACACATGCATGCACACAGACCGCCGTGACGCCTCCAGCAGTCGGCAGTGACATCTGGTGGCGAGTCACAACCACGTGCGTCAGGGGAAGTCACTGGCTTGTCTCTGGTTGTTCATGGCAACATCCTTTGTACTAGTTTTATAGAACAATTAGTTGCATGCTGTTTTTACAAGACTCCGCAATCAACCCCATCATATTTAGTCTCTTTATAATTTTCTAGACAATGTTTACCTTCAGTAGCTTATCACTGGTTTCTGACGACGGACACACATACCATTTTTAAAAATCAACACAAGACGATCTGATTCCAAAGCACTTGTTGCTGATTTCGAAACCGGCAGGAGAAAGACGTTCGCAACCCCTTAGTCACAGACACTGACTATATCTATACTATATATCTCGATGGGCTCCGTGGCGAAGGCCTTACGGACGAGATTCGCAATTCCGTTTACCCGCATGAGAAACACTAATGCTACCGATTTGGCAGCATACCGCGTTGCGTTGGATTTTAACGAGTTGATATAGGAGTCGGTTGTTCAGAAAGCAAAGCCAAACTTTTTTTTCGCATATCCTATTACAGGACATCGCTGTCAACACCAGCATTTTCCCGCTGTTATTGATTTCTTGGCAAGATCACGCCAAAATATATATATATAATATGTATATATATTTCGGTGTCCAGTTCTTAACCTTTTGAAAATAAAGTTCCTCCTTCTCCTCCTCCTCCTTTTCCTCCTCCTCCTCTCTCTCTCTCTCTCTCTCTCTCTCTCTCTCTCTCTCTCTCTCTCTCTCTCTCTCCCTCTCTCTCCCCCTCTCTCTCAATCCAATTCTGAACTCTTTGAAAATAAACTCGTTCTCTCTCTCTCTCTCTCTCTCTCTCTCTCTCTCTCTATCTCTCTCTCTCTCTCTCTCTCTCTCTCTCTCTCTCTCTCTCTCTCTCTCTCTGTCGACTTTTTAAACCCGTGAAAATAAAGTTCGTTCTTCACCCCCACCCCCCGTATCTCTCTCGCCATCTTGCTCTCTGTCTCTCTCAATCTCTCTCCCTGTCTCTCTCCCTATCTCTCTCTTTCACTCTCTCTCCCTGTCTCTCTCTCTTACTCTCTCTACCTACCTCTATCTCATTCTCTCTCTCTTCCTGTCCCGCCCTATATCTCACTCTCTCTCCCTGTCCTTCACTCACTCTCTCTCCCTCTCTCTCTCTCATTCTCTCTCTCCCTGTCTCGCCATCTCTCTCTAACTCTCTCTCCCCTCTCCCCATGTCTCTCCCTCCCTCTCCCCCACACCCCACTCTCTCTCGGGAGCCACACATGTATAACTGTTTCACGTTATATTGTCATATCCTGCTGAAGTCGTAATTTCTCTTCTTAATTATACACACAAGGCAGGAGAATGAATCCCGCCCTTCAGTTGAGGCCTGTGATTGTGCTATTACTCTACCACAAATACCCACTGTTTTGTAACACATCCTAGAGTTATCATGATATTTCTAAATTAACACACATGTATATGAAATTTAACTCGTTCAGTAAAACGACATGTGTTATTGGCCCTCGCCTTGAATCTCAATCATCGATTAATGTGTTCTCTTACTATTTACGCTTGGCCAGAGCATACTACAGACATCTGGCTTCCTCAGCCTACTTGAAAGTAATGCACTCGTAATTATTCATATTACTTATTCCTCTACCCCCTTGTTTAGTAATTGCTGTGTAATCTCCCATAACTGCATGAGTGAAACGCGTTTCTCTACTGGGTCTCATCGTGTCTCTTTGTCCTTTGCTGCTGTCGCATTTTTCTTTGCTGCTGTTGCTTTTTCCTTTGCTGTGTGTCGCTTTTTCCTTTGCCGCTGTTGCTTTTTAACCGGCGTTGTCGCTTAGGGGACAGTGAAACTATGATTCACAATTTCCCGACACACCGAGTCGAAAGTTCGAAATCAGCGTTGATTTAATTGACATGAGGCGTCGGCGTTCAGAGAGAAATGGTAAACTACTGAACGTAAAATTACTAGTACATTACAAACAGCTAAGAAGTGCAGGGGTTGTAACATCATGTAAAGGACACGCAAGTAACTTTTGTAAACTTAGTTTTGGGAGCCACGGTGATGTAGTGCCGAGCCACTTGCCATGTTATGAGAAGAAATGGATTGGAGAACTTAGTGACAACTGGCAAGATCGAAGGGAACAGACCAAGAGGAAGACCGAGAGGAAAATACCTGGATGGCTTGGCCACATGGCATGGACGAGACAGGAACACTGAGCTGATCCACGACGCTGGTGATCGAGTGAAATGGCGAGTCATAACCGCCCACGCTTTCCGGCATGGCACATGATTGATTGATTGATTACCTAATGGTAGCAGTTGACATCAGAAATGTATGATACGTGTTTATTTAGACTGCTGAGAGCAATAGACTAAACCGGAATACCAGAAAGAAACACAATCTGGCCACCGACGCCTGCCAATTTCTTCACCGACAGAGACAGGTCACCGTTTTTAAAGCTTTGGACGGAGTATTACAGACTGAACAAACTTGTGTACAAGCTTCGCCTGAGCTATTTGCCATTACGCTCATAGGTAATGTGGAGCAACTACGAAGCATATTCTCAGGGATTCTCCTCAATACAGTCATCTAAGAAAGAAATACTGGCCTAGTAAGACGGCACTGCATTCAAAGCTGTATGGAAAAAACCAGGAGCTGAAGAGAACTATTGACTACATCACGAGAACTCGTCTGTCGGGATTTTTTTTGTGGGGGGTGGGGGGGGGGGGGGGGTGTTCGCTCGCTTTAAACTTGAGCATAGTCAACGCTGGATTGATTTTTGCCAGTGGGATAGTGTTTCCTATTACCAGTGTCCCCTGCCATCAAGTGAACCCACTCTGACTTCTAAGGAACTGTTAACTTACGTCCCCAAGTCAAGGATGAGAAGTCAACATTTTAATCCAACTGACCGGTGTAGGGGGTTGAACCCGCCACCTCGCCATCAGCACACTGGAATAACGAGCGCTCTTATCTATTCTTCTATGCTGATCTCATTCTGTCGGTGTAAACATGAAAGAACGAATGCAAAGAAGAAGAAGAAGAAGAAGAAGAAGAAGAAGAAGAAGAAGAAGAAGAAGAAGAAGAAGAAGAAGAAGAAAAAGACACTGTAACTGAAGTTGTAAACGGAAGTCGCATAAAATGGCTGCCCGTTGCGGAGTAACGAACAACTGGTTCAAATCGACATGCGATTTTAAGAGCACAAATGACATTGTTCTGTTTGGCCTTAACTGCGACCTGGGATGAAACAAATATATACACGGAAGCTTCAGCCAACAGTATGATAATCTAGTATGGATGTTATTTTTTTTTTTTTTTGGTTTACTCGCATTCACGTTTCAAAATGTGAATAACAATCACGTTTTTATGTTGAGCTGTCATGGAGTCAGGATTGAATGAATGTTGCCCATTGTCAGAGTCCAACAGGGGACAGCGATGCAGTGACATCGTTACGACCGCCAGGCGACTTAGCTCCCAGTAAGGGATGCAACAACTTCGTTGCGCCGCCAGGCGAATAGGAGTTACCGGCCTGCGAGATCGCTGGCTGACCAGCGGTCAGGCCGCCAACGCAAGACGCACGCCTGCCACGTGACGCCACGTCAGGCAGGAGGCAAGTTGCGAACCAGGTCCAGACAGCTCTGGGGACACGGTACAGGACGGACGTGTGATTGAGAGAAAGGCGTTGTATGGTTTCTGTATTGAAAGGCGAGTGTCTGGACATCTTGCGAGTCAGACTTGTGAACTGTATTGTGGATGTAAGTTGTAAAGTATCCATTATATATATTTGTGATCATCGTTCTGTATTTGATATGTTAATAAATCCATCGAACGATGTGTCGTTGAGTCTTACGTCAAATCACGTTGTATTTGTACTGTCTCACACTTGTTAGGTAAGCGAGCCAGGTTTAAGACCCTGACACCCATGTTGTTATACTATGTTGTGAAAAAACATATTATTTAATAATAATATTGTATGAGAATAATATTATATGTTACTATTGGGATAATGTGTATAGTGTTGAGGAATATATGAATCATCAAAGCATGTTGAGAATGGTTCCGCAGAGAGTGACCAGACGAATTAGTCGACACTCAGTACTCCGGGGGGAGGCCAGACAGTATTCAGACTACAACTGGTAGTGTTGGAACTCTTCACTGGCTGTTGAATATGAGGACGGAGCACTTATGGAAATGTCCTGAGAGCTGTGATGTCAGTTCTGGACCCAACTCAACTACCCACAATATGTATATCCAACTAAGCAAATTAGAAATGATACCCCATAAATCTAGGTGAATAATTTATATATACATTATATTTAAAAAAAAAGTTGCATATCCTTTACAGGACGTTGCAGTCAACACCAGCGTTTTACTGCCGCTGTTGATGTCTTCTTAAGTTTTACGTTCAGTAGTTTGCCATTGCTTTCTGAACGACCGGCTCCCATACCAACACGTTAAAACCAGCGAAACACGGTCTGCTGCCAAATCGGTCACCGCTGTGTTTCGAACGCGAATCGTATTCGCAACGCCATCGCCACGGAGACCGGCAAATTTATAATATAATAGATAAATTATATTACTATGTATTAATTAACACAGTGAGCAATTTAATATGGTCTAGATTTCGGGAAGGTTAACCCGGTCAACAAATGCCCGCAGAAGTCGAATGTGTCGGCCTAACGGCGCAAGAACACAGCTCTGCTGTAAACAGGCACAACGCAATCACGTCCGGAAAAAAACTCCGGATGAACGCAGAAGAAGAATATGGTCTAGCTTGAATTGCTACAGCCATCTACTTTTGACTGGTCCAACATCTACTATTGATTGGTCCAGCTATCCACTATTGCCAACATCTACTATTGATTGGTCCAGCCATCCACTATTGCCAACATCTACTATTGATTGGTCCAGTCATCCACTATTGCCAACATCAACTATTGATTGGTCCAGCCATCCACTATTGCCAACATCTACTATTGATTGGTCAAGCCATCCACTATTGCCAACATCTACTATTGATTGGTCCAGTCATCCACTATTGCCAACATCAACTATTGATTGGTCCAGCCATCCACTATTGCCAACATCAACTATTGATTGGTCCAGCCATCCACTATTGCCAACATCTACTATTGATTGGTCCAGCCATCCACTATTGCCAACATCTACTATTGATTGGTCCAGCCATCCACTATTGCCAACATTAACTATTGATTGGTCCAGCCATACACTATTGCCAACATCAACTATTGATTGGTCCAGCCATCCACTATTGCCAACATCAACTATTGATTGGTCCAGCCATCCACTATTGCCAACATCTACTATTGATTGGTCCAGTCATCCACTATTGCCAACATCAACTATTGATTGGTCCAGCCATCCACTATTGCCAACATCAACTATTGATTGGTCCAGCCATCCACTATTGCCAACATCTACTATTGATTGGTCCAGCCATCTACTATTGCCAACATCTACTATTGATTGGTCCAGCCATCCACTATTGCCAACATCTACTATTGATTGGTCCAGCCATCCACTATTGCCAACATCTACTATTGATTTGTCCAACCACCTACTAATGATTGTTCCAGCCACCTACTAATGATTGTTCCAACCACCTACTAATGATTGTTCCAGCCACCTACTAATGATTGTTCCAACCACCTACTAATGATTGTTTCAGCCACCTACTAATGATTGTTCCAACCACCTACTAATGATTGTTCCAGCCATCTACTATTGATTTTTCCAGTCATCTACTATTGATTGGTCCAGTCATTTACTATTGATTGGTCCAACATCTACTATTGATTGGTCCAGCCATTTACTATTGATTGGTCCAACATCTACTATTGATTGGTCCAGGCATTTACTATTGATTGGTTCAACATCTACTATTGATTGGTCCAACATCTACTATTGATTGGTCCAGTCATTTACTATTGATTGGTCAAACATCTACTATTGATTGGTCCAACATCTACTATTGATTGGTCCAGCCATTTACTATTGATTGGTCCAACGTCTACTATTGATTGGTCCAACATCTACTATTGATTGGTCCAGCCGTCCACTATTGCCAACATCTACTATTGATTGGTCCAACATCTACTATTGATTGGTCCAACATCTACTATTGATTGGTCCAACATCTACTATTGATTGGTCCAGCCATTTACTATTGATTGGATCAGCCATTTACTATTGATTGGTCCAACATCTACTATTGATTGGTCCAGCCATTTACTATTGATTGGATCAGCCATTTACTATTGATTGGATCAGCTATTTACTATTGATTGGTGCAGCCATTTACTATTGATTGGTCCAACATCTACTATTGATTGGTCCAGCCATTTACTATTGATTGGATCAGCCATTTACTATTGATTGGTCCAACATCTACTATTGATTGGTCCAACATCTACTATTGATTGGTCCAACATCTACTATTGATTGGTCCAGCCATTTACTATTGATTGGATCAGCCATTTACTATTGATTGGTCCAACATCTACCATTGATTGGTCCAGCCATTTACTATTGATTGGATCAGCCATTTACTATTGATTGGATCAGACATTTACTATTGATTGGTGCAGCCATTTACTATTGATTGGTCCAACATCTACTATTGATTGGTCCAGCCATTTACTATTGATTGGATCAGCCATTTACTATTGATTGGTCCAACATCTACTATTGTTTGGTCCAGCCATTTACTATTGATTGGATCAGCCATTTACTAATGATTGAATCAGCTATTTACTATTGATTGGTGCAGCCATTTACTATTGATTGGTTCAACATCTACTATTGATTGGTCCAGCCATTTACTATTGATTGGATCAGCCATTTACTATTGATTGGTCCAGCCGTCCACTATTGCCAACATCTACTATTGATTAGTCCAACATCTACTATTGATTGGTCCAACATCTACTATTGATTGGTCCAACATCTACTATTGATTGGTCCAGCCATTTACTATTGATTGGATCAGCCATTTACTATTGACTGGTCCAACATCTACCATTGATTGGTCCAGCCATTTACTATTGATTGTATCAGCCATTTACTATTGATTGGTTCAGCCATTTACTATTGATTGGATCAGCCATTTACTATTGATTGGTCTAGCCATTTACTATTGATTGGATCAGCTATTTACTATTGATTGGTGCAGCCATCCACTATTGATTAGTGCAGTGATCCACTATTGATTGGTCCAACATCTAATATTGATTGGTCCAACATCTAATATTGATTGGTCCAACATCTACGTTTGATAGGTGCAGACATCCACTATTGATTTGTGCAGCTATCCACTATTGATAGATGAAGCTAGCCACTATTAATTTTTTCCAGCAATCTACTATTGATTTGTCCTACATCTACTATTGATTGGTCTAGCAAATCTATTATTGATTGATCGAACCATCTGCTATTGAATTGTTCCAGCTATCTACTATTGATTGGTGCAGCCATCCACTATTGTTGGCGCAGAAATCCACTATTGATTGGTCCAACCATCCACTATTGATTGGTCCAACCATCCACTATTGATTGGTCCAACCATCCACTATTGATTGGTCCAACCATCCACTATTGATTGGTCCAACCATCTACTATTGTTGGCGCAGCAATCCACTATTGATTGATCCAACCATCCACTATTGATTGGTCCAACCACACACTATTGATTGGTCCAGCGATCTTCTTTAATTATTGAGCAATTTAGTTTCACTAAGTTCTTTTGTCTGATTACTAGTCACAAAACTATGATTTACCAACAGAATCTATGTTTGAGTAAATAAAGTACTGTATAACCGACAAAGGAAGGGTTTGCATTACATTATCTTTATATGAGACATGTTTTATTGACTGGTTGATTGGTTGACTGATGGCTGGGTTGGTTGATTATTTGAATTATGGTCTGATTATTTAATTAATTGTTTAGTGATTGATTAATTGATCATTCTAACGATTGATTATTTGATCATTTTAACGATTGATTGTTTCTTGATTGATTCATGGTTTGTTTGATTAGTTAAGTGATACTTAGATATACTGCTTGTTTAATTTATTGCTTTTTTTTTGCTCGATTGACATTGATTGTTTTACGTAATACTTGGTTGACTATTTGGTTGGTCTTTTGATTGTTTTATTGATTATTTGATTTATGTACACATTGCTAGATTGATTGCATTCAAGAATCAACTTTATACCACTGTTACATAATTCATTACAAGAAGGTATATCAGATATTTTCATAGTCAATACAGGGATCGGGATGTGTGCCCTCCTCTGTTATTTAATATCTACATAGATAGAATCTACATAGATAGAATCTTCACATAGCTATCTGTAGTAAAATAGTAAAACAATAGTTACATAGCTATCTGATTCCCTTGCCGAAGCCTGACAAAGACCACAAAAAAATTCAGGGATATCGAATTATAACCATGCAGAATACAGTAGGCAAGCTGCTGGAGAAGGTAATTGCCAGGAAAATATCAAGCCAACTAGAGAGGCAAGGTGTTTTCCTACCCTGGGTGGGTACCGTCCAAAAAGAGAAACCTGGACCAATGCAGCAGTCTTTGCCCATGATGTCTATGAAGGTTTCCACTCAGGCACTGAAACTGTTGCTGCAGCGATTGATCTTGAGGACGCATACAACAGAGTACCACTGGATTTTTTAATGTTTCAGCTTCTTGAACTAAACGTAAGTCCATTCCTCCTTAGTTGGATCGCTGCAGCCCTCTTCCAGCGGAAAGTAGTTTTTAGATGTGGCAGTTGGACTTCGGAACCAACAACAATATATCCTGGCCTACCACAGGGATCACCATTATCTCCGGTACTGTTCAACGCCTACACAGTGAGAATCACCAGTGAGCAGATCACTGGACCTGGCAGGACATTGTCATATGCCGATGATGTTTTAGTGTATCGTCAGGGTAAGGATAGAGAGGAGGTTGCTGTGGAACTACAAACCGAACTCAATCGCATAAGTACTTGGTGTGATGAAGCTGGGGCAATGGTCAACCCAACAAAGGCAACAGTGACTTGGTTCTCGTTGAATAATCATATTGTCAACAATCCAACACCAACTGTAATGCTGTGTTCAGAGACGGTGGAAAGGACGCAGGCAATGAATTACCTGGGGATACGGTTTGATCGAAGCCTTGCTTATAATGTGCACATAGACCAGGTGATAACAAAGGCCAAGCGGGGCTTGGCAGCGATGCGGGTGATGGCGGCAGCAAACTGTGAGCAGCGCCATCTATGTCTTCTGTACGAGGGGCTGGTCATGTCTGTTTTGGAGTATGCAATGGCAATCCTGACTCTCAGCCATAAGCAGATAGAAAGGATGGAAAGGATACAGAATGAAGCTATGCGCATTATTCTTGGATGTACAAGAGATACAGCATGCAGGGTGATGCGCTACCTTCTTGATTTTCCAACCATTGAAGAGAGAATGCAAGTTTGCAGGGCACGCGCCTACCTCAGAATTAACGCAAACACACAGCATCCACTGCATAGTGAAATTAGGAAGGTGAAGGGCAGCAGGTTAAAAAGAGGACGGTCGTGGATGGGTCAAGCCGAAGGCATTCTTCAACAGGTGTGTTCACTTGAGGACTTAGAACCTGGCGAGGAGTGGGTGCAAGTGCCAACAGACTTCTGCACATCCTTTTCAGTTTGCATCCAACTAGATAGAAAATGCAGACAAGAAAATCCGGCTGCTGTGGAGGCTGAAGTACAAGCGTTGATTTTCGAGAATTCGCTAGACAGTGACGCGGTCATCTACACAGATGGGTCGGTCGTCCGACATGTGAGAAGCTCATGGGCCTTTACAGCTCGGGCCGGAGGGAGAATTGTGAAGGAGGACTCTGGTGCTTTCACTGAAACCACAAGTAGCCTGACCATGGAAGTCATGGCAGTAAGTAAAGCAATAACATGGCTCGAGACACAGACATTCACTAGGGCTTGTTTCCTTAGCGACTCAATGAACATGATCAAGAGGATAGAGGAGGGGTCGATCCGAAGAGAATGGTTGCTGCCTCTGGAGCGGTCTCGGCTGGCAAAGATTAGTTTCATCTTCGTGCCAGGTCATGCGGGAGTACAAGGAAATGAGCGGGCTGACAAGCTCGCAGGTGAGGCTACTGTGGAGGGCGGACGCGCCATGGACCAGGCTGACATTCTGAATGCTCTACGAGAAGTGAGACTTTTGCAAGAACCAAGTGATGACTGTGAATCTACAACAATGGCCAGACTGCGAGAGCAGCAAATTAAAAGAGGGGTGGCCAAACAAGAACACTACGCAGGAAGCCAAAGAAGATTGATAAACCAACACAGAACTGGCGTCGTCAGCCGCTACACGCTGCGGGATTTGCTGAGGAGGGGATCCGAGCACTTATGGACTGAATGGTCCGATGTGCAACGAGGATGATCTGTCGACTAACTAACTAACTAGAATCTTCACATAGATTCAGAAAAACAGATTCAGAAAATGTCTAACTCTTTACTTTAAAGAAGCAACAGATCCACCCGCAACAAATGAGCTTTTATTTTCAGACGATCAATGCTTGTTTTACAGCTACGAGGGTAGGCTGCAAGATCATATTAATAAGCTGAGTTCAACATGTAGATACTATATTAATGTAAATACAACGAAAACTGAAGTAATGCAGTCTACTCATTCATTGGCACCTTGCCGTCTTGACAGACGATAGTTTGTGCTTTAAAAAGGCATAATAACTTTTAACTATGGCGGTAGCGAGTGTGACTGATAAGGCCAATTTGCGCTGTAAATGTCCGTTCACAGTGGGTGCATGTGAACACGTGGTCATTTCCACCATCATGCACCATCTTACGTCTCAAACGCTTGGTGTGTGACTTTTCTGCAATAATTTTCTCCTTTGACTTTATTCCATTTCTGATATTTGCCCTCCATGCAATACGTTCAGCGGCGACTTGCTCCCAATGTGCATTATCAATGCCTGTATCAATCATGTCCCGCTTACACACATCTTTGTATCGTAGTAGAGGCCGACCCTGAGATCTCTTACCCATCTGTAATTCACCAAAAAAGATATCCTTTGGTATTCTACCATCATCCATCCTCCTAAGATGTCCTATCCATCTAAGTCTACGAAGACTAAGCATGGAATAAACTGTCACACAACCTGATCTTTCCAATACTTCAGTATTTGTGATTTTGTCTTGCCACTTAATACCAAGAATTCTTCGCAGACACCGCATATGAAAGCTGTTTAAGTTGTTCTCTTGGTAGGAGTAAGTTGTCCAGGTTTCACTGCCATAGAGAAGCGTACTAAGGACACAGGCTTGATACACAAGGACTTTTGTTTTGGCAGTAAGCTTCCTGTTCTCCCAGACTCTTTTTCTTAACCTGTTCATTGTTGTTGCTGCCTTACCAATCCGGATGTTGATTTCCTGATCTAGGGATAATTTGCTATTTACCACTGATCCTAGATATGTAAAATGGTCTACTATCTCTAGTTCGGCGTCGTCAATAAAGATTGATGGTACCCCATGTGCACCTTGTGACATAATCTGTGTCTTCTTTTTGCTAATTGTTAAACCAAATTCAGAACAAGCATTGGAGAATGCAGATAGTAGACATTGCAATTCTTCCTCAGAGTGGGTCGTAACTGCAGCATCATCTGCAAAAAGCAACTCTCTGATCAGTACCCTCCTAATTTTGGTCTTAGCCTTCAATCTCTGAGCATTGTAGAGGCCGCCATCTGAGCGTGAGTGAATGTATATACCACCATCCTGATCATGAAATGCATATTTCAGTAGAAGTGAAAAGTATATTCCAAAGAGGGTGGGAGCTAGTACACAACCTTGCTTAACTCTTGCAGTCTACTAAATATACTGATAAATAGTACACATCTGAAACAAGTTAAAGCATTTAAATACCTATGAAGTATGATCACAGATGATGGCAGAATAGACAGAGAAATTGAAATCAGATGTCAAAATTGAAGTGTGCTTATATATAACTATCACCCATACTAAAACATCCTAATATACCTATGGCCGCAAAGCGACAGATAATAAATAGCATATTCACACTAAAATTATGCTACCAATGTGAGATTTGGACATTATGCAAATCACACGTTGATAAAATCACCACATATGAAATTAGATGCTTGAGGAGAACTGCCAACTTCTCCGAGATTGATCCGAGACCGAATAAGAAATGATGTTATCAGACATACAGTGGGGCCAACACCCTGTGCTTCATTTACTGAGAGACAGAAGATTGGTTCGACCATCTCGTTAGAATGCAACACCATCAACTACCAGCTCTGGCGTTACAGCAATGAAGATCTGATACGAGAACAAGAGGACGCCGGAGAAGACAATTTATTGAGACAGTAAAGACAATGTACAATCACTTGGAATGACACTTTCCAATGCCACCAATCGGACGCTGGCAAGTCAACTATTGCTCCCTAAGACGCTTCACGACAAAATTGGAAGATGATGATGGTGACACAATTTATTAGTACTCCGATCTCCTCCTTTAGATTGCATTAGGAGTTTCTTAGCTCAGCTCACATCACACATATTGCCATTTAATCATTCATTGAATCAAGTGCCGTCTGCACAATGACGGTTGGCTACAAGTTTCTCCCTCTGTTAGCCTTGAATGATGTATGCATGAAATAATGTATGAAAGAGAGTGATAGAAGGGCAGAATGGTAGACTGGCCTGCGTTGCCCAATTCTTAATCCTTTGAAAATAAAGTTTGTACGTTCGCTCGTTCGTTCGTTCGTTCCTATCTTGGACATGTAATAACAGATGACGGCAGAAGAGAAATATAAATCAAAATGAGAATAGGAATGGCAAAAATCTTTTCAACAGCATGACATCAGTATTAACGTCTAGAGAGATTAATAACGCTTTAAACATAAGAATTGTCAAATGTTATGTACATTTAACACTGTTATTGATTGATTGATTGATTGATTTAGGAACCGACATCACAGCATTCGGGACATTCTCATAAGCGCTCCGTCCCCATCCTCATCAGCCAGCGAAGAGTTCCAACACAAATAGTTCCAGTAGCAATCTGATTATATGTCCGTCTCGCCTTTCCTCTGAGCGTCGAGCGTCGGCCAGATCCCCTCGTCACACCTCGCTGTCTCATTCTTACCAGACTATGGTGATCCATTTGCTCCTCCGAGGTGTACACGTGCTCCCACAAGGCCGCAACCACGTCTGCCTTGTCATGCATCAATACTCCACCAAGTTTTGCCGAGCCAGCCAATCTGTCCGCCTGTTCATTCCCCAGCACACCGGCATGCCCAGGAGAAAAGATCCAGGTTATGCTTGCTACCCGTGACCTCCGAAGCGAAGCAAGCCACTCTGCACGAAGCTTGCCTGTTCTCACCCTCCTCAGCATGCTTTCTGAGTCAGTTACAATCACAATGTGTGTATGTGACGTGTTTTCTATCCAGCGGAAAGCTGCACTGACCGCCTCCACCTCCATTCTTAAGCTAGATGTAGTGTCATCATACGCCAGGCTCTCCTGCACCAAACGCCGACCATTAGTTTTTGCCAAGAACTCCCAGGCAGAACACTGTTATATGGTGTGGAAGCCTGGAAAATGAACAAGCAACTAGAAAGTCGAATAGAAACCCTGAAGTTGTGGATATACAGAAGACTATGTAGTATTTCATGGAAACAAAAACAATCAAATACAGAGGTTCTAGAAAAACTGGGAATGAAGAGAGAGTTGATGAGAGAAATTTAAAAAAAGAGGCAAATGAACTATTTCGGCCACGTTAAAAGACATAATACTCTTATAAAAAAAACATACTGGAGGGTAAGGTTAAAAGCAAGCTAGCAAGAGGAAGACAATGATACAAGTGGGAAGATAACATCAAGAGATGGACGAACCACAGTCTAATAGAATGTAAAATCAAGGCGAGATACAGACAGTGTTGGAGATCCACTGCAACCAACCTTCATTGATTGATTGATTGAACACCTCTGGAGACCTCATGGGCATGTTGTTGAAAGCAACTGAAGAGAGTGGGTTTGAGGCTGGCTATTTCACACCGTAGAAGGACTCAGTCCTGGCCTACACAGGGTTTGTCATGCGTGAATGTGGGACCGTACTCTACTAAGAGTTTCAATTAAAGAAGAAGAAAAAGAAGAAGAAGAAGAAGAAGAAGAAGAAGAAGAAGAAGAAGAAGAAGAGGAGGAAGAAGACGCAACAGCAGCAGTAGAAGAAGTAGTAGGAGAAGAAGAAGCAGAAGAAGAAGAAGAAGAAGAAGAAGAAGAAGAAGAAGAAGAAGAAGGAGGAGGAGGAGGAGGAGGAGGAGGAGGAGGTAGGAGGAGAAGCAGTAGCAGCAGCAGAAGCTTAAGCAGAAGCCGAATAATAACAACAACAACAACAACAACAAACAACAACAACAATCCCTCACCAACTAGTTGACCAGTATGTGAAGGGTGGCTCGAATGTATGCAAGTGTCTGCTTAGACGGCAAATAGTGATTCCCATTTGGGAGCTTCTACCGTCCGTGTCGGCTCGGAGATCAGCTAGGATCAAAAGTCTACAGTATGACCCCGTGCGCACGAAGACCCCCCCCCCCCCCCCCAACCTCCACGCCATACTTACTGAACGTAAACACACTTCAGAGGTCACAGACTGTGAAAATTGTATGGATATTCTGCCCTGGCCATGCGGGTGTACGGGGAATGAACAGGCTGATAGGCTAGCAGGGAATGCACCTCTTGGTGGTATCTTGCCTATGGACAAGGGGAAGGTGGTCGTGCGCTTGTGGGACCAGGTGGAGAAGGCGGAGGAACAGATTGAGAACCCATATGTGGAAAGAATGAGATTGCGGGGGATCGGCAGGGGTTCTGGAAGAATCTCAAAACTGAGAGGGAAGACCAGGAGAACTTTTAATCGGATAGCGGTGGGAACGATTAGTAGTATGACTCTTCGCTGGCTGTTGAACGAGGGGACTGAACACGTATGGGAATGTCCTGAGTGCAGTGATGTCGGTTCTTAACTCAACTCAACAACTCAACTTGACCAGCCAGTGTGTGAAGGGTGGCTCGACTATATGCAACATTTTGCAAACGCACATTTCCTCAATATGGCTAATTTCGCCACAGGATTATTAACCAGATGCTTAGATGGAACCTTTTTCTGTTAATGTTGCATATCCCTTACAGGACGTTGCAGTCAACACCAGCATTTTTTCAGCTGCTGGTGATGTACTAGGCAAGTTTTTACGCTCAGTAGTTTGCCATTGCTTGCTGAAAGACCGGCTCACATACCCCCATACGTTACCAGCGCGGCGCGAACCGCTGCCGATTCTCGCAGCTGCTGTTTTCCCCACGTGGATATACGGAATTACGAACAATGTTGTTAACCGCCTTGGCCAGGGAGACCGGATGGAACCCAATTATAACTTAATGGCAAACTACTAAGCTTAATCTTACCAAGAACATCAACACAGCTGAAAAATGCAGTTGTTGGCTGCAACGTCCTGTAAGGGATATTCAACTTAAAAAAAATTTATAACTTCTCTTGAACGGGGTAGGGGTAACGGGAAAAATAACATGACCTGACCTGACCCTCCCTAGATTCCTGCATGCAGCTAAATTGTAAAAAGCAAAAAAATCATGTGTGGTTGTGGTTTCACAACACCCAACAGATTCATTCATAAAACTGGCCCCGTGTTTATATCTGTGTCTGCCATTGATTTTCTGCTCTCAGTTGCACCCTCCCTCATCTCGTTTTAACAGAAAGTACGTGCCAGATCTAGTTGTCTCTCACATGTCATCACATTAACACAAGTAAAAAAAAAACACCCCTAATATCTCCGCGTATCTTTCTCACTTTCATCTCCCTGCCTGCTCATCAATCTTTCACCATCTTACGATATCTGTCCCCAAACGGTGGTCTGGTCCCCCTCCGTGTCGCAGTCAGCTTCGTGTATTGATTTGCCGACGGCCTATCCCAGAGTGCCCGATGTCTACACTGGCGTATTGTTCCTACCATCGCTGGCACTGGGACAATGTGATTCCGCCCCACCTTTTGTCACTCGATTAAAATCGATTCCTAGAAATCAATACAAGGATTTTTATACAACACATCTGTGACAATTCCACAAAGGTATGTGAAAAATCTGAGCAAGCAGGATTAACAATCTGTCCGGAAGGGAAGCTAAGTATGAAAAACGTATTAGCAAAAACCAGCGCACTGTTTTGTCTGGATCTGTAGTCGGAAATTGCTGTTTTACAGTGCCTGCAATTTAGATTCAGCGTTGACAGTTCCGTCACTCGGTTATACGGTCGTATATCAGCTATTCTTGGTCAGCCCTTGACAGGGAACTAGGTGCTAATGAAATATACCAGAGCAGGTATGTTACATTTTAGGAATATTATTGTGTTATGAGCGTTGATAGTTTTGTAATTAGTGTTTCAGCCCGTATAGTGTGTAAGATGTTTTGACTGTTTGTGTCGATGTCAGTTGTCATCATCGTATGTCACACCGATAAGCGTGGGCGGTCTGGTTCGCAATCGATCAGGTCTGTGTAACTGTTAGTATGCGTGGTCGTTGGTCGTTGATCAATGACCTTTGGAAATGCCTTTTTACTTGGGGATGTTGGCGAATTAATATCATAAATACTCGTGCGTAGATTAGGTGCATTTTATTATGATTTTACTTCTGTGTCTAGTAGTAGCATGTGATGTATGTCAGCTGCAGGCGATTTGGAAACATGCCGATTTATGTTAATTTGTAACAACAATATGAACTTCCATGCATGCATGCATCCTTCCATACATAAACCATTCTTCCCTCCATGCATGCATCCTTCCATACATAAAACCATTCTTCCCTCCATGCATGCATCCTTCCATACATACATCCATCCTTCCATACATACATCCATCCTTCCATACATACATCCATCCTTCCATACATAAACCCATTCTTCCCTCCATGCATGCATGCATCCTTCCATACATACATCCATCCTTCCATACATACATCCATCCTTCCATACATACATCCATCCTTCCATACATACATCCATCCTTCCATACATACATCCATCCTTCCATACATACATCCATCCTTCCATACATAAACCCATTCTTCTCTCCATGCATGCATCCTTCCATACATACATCCATCCTTCCATACATACATCCATCCTTCCATACATAAACCCATTCTTCCCTCCATGCATGCATGCATCCTTCCATACATACATCCATCCTTCCATACATACATCCATCCTTCCATACATACATCCATCCTTCCATACATACATCCATCCTTCCATACATACATCCATCCTTCCATACATACATCCATCCTTCCATACATACATCCATCCTTCCATACATAAACCCATTCTTCCCTCCACGCATGCATGCATCCTTCCATACATACATCCATCCTTCCATACATACATCCATCCTTCCATACATACATCCATCCTTCCATACATACATCCATCCTTCCATACATAAACCATTCTTCCCTCCATGCATGCATCCTTCCATACATACATCCATCCTTCCATACATACATCCATCCTTCCATACATACATCCATCCTTCCATACATACATCCATCCTTCCATACATACATCCATCCTTCCATACATACATCCATCCTTCCATACATAAACCCATTCTTCCCTCCATGCATGCATCCTTCCATACATACATCCATCCTTCCATACATACATCCATCCTTCCATACATAAACCAATTCTTCCCTCCATGCATGCATGCATCCTTCCATACATACATCCATCCTTCCATACATACATCCATCCTTCCATACATACATCCATCCTTCCATACATACATCCATCCTTCCATACATACATCCATCCTTCCATACATACATCCATCCTTCCATACATAAACCCATTCTTCCATCCACGCATGCATGCATCCTTCCATACATACATCCATCCTTCCATACATACATCCATCCTTCCATACATACATCCATCCTTCCATACATACATCCATCCTTCCATACATAAACCCATTCTTCCCTCCATGCATGCATGCATCCTTCCATACATACATCCATCCTTCCATACATAAACCCATTCTTCCCTCCACGCATGCATGCATCCTTCCATACATACATCCATCCTTCCATACATACATCCATCCTTCCATACATAAACCATTCTTCCCTCCATGCATGCATCCTTCCATACATACATCCATCCTTCCATACATACATCCATCCTTCCATACATACATCCATCCTTCCATACATAAACCATTCTTCCCTCCATGCATGCATCCTTCCATACATACATCCATCCTTCCATACATACATCCATCCTTCCATACATAAACCATTCTTCCCTCCATGCATGCATCCTTCCATACATAACCCATTCTTCCATACATACATCCATCCTTCCATACATACATCCATCCTTCCATACATACATCCATCCTTCCATACATACATCCATCCTCCCATACATAAACCATTCTTCCATCCATGCATGCATCCTTCCATCCATGCATGCATCCTTCCATACATAAACCATTCTTCCCTCCATGCATGCATCCTTCCATACATAAACCATTCTTCCCTCCACGCATGCATGCATCCTTCCATACATACATCCATCCTTCCATACATAAATACATCCTACCATCAATGCATTCATCCTTCCATACATAAACCATTCTTCCCTCCACGCATGCATGCATCCTTCCATACATACATCCATCCTTCCATACATAAACCCATTCTTCCCTCCATGCATGCATCCTTCCATACATAAATCCATTCTTCCCTCCATGCATGCATCCTTCCATTCATACATCCATCCTTCCATACATACATCCATCCTTCCATACATAAACCATTCTTCCCTCCATGCATGCATCCTTCCATACATACATCCATCCTTCCATACATACATCCATCCTTCCCTCCATGCATGCATCCTTCCATACATACATCCATTCTTCCATACATACATCCATCCTTCCATACATAAACCCAATCTTCCCTCCATGCATGCATGCATCCTTCCATACATACATCCATCCTTCCATACATAAACCCATTCTTCCCTCCATGCATGCATGCATCCTTCCATACATACATCCATCCTTCCATACATAAACCCATTCTTCCCTCCATGCATGCATGCATCCTTCCATACATACATCCATCCTTCCATACATAAACCCATTCTTCCCTCCATGCATGCATCCTTCCATACATAAATCCATTCTTCCCTCCATGCATGCACCCTTCCATTCATAAACCCATTCTTCCCTCCATGCATGCATCCTTCCATACATAAACACAGTCTTCCCTCCACGCATGCATGCATCCTTCCATACATACATCCATCCTTCCATACATAAACCCATTCTTCCCTCCATGCATGCATCCTTCCATACATAAATCCATTCTTCCCTCCATGCATGCATCCTTCCATTCATAAACCCATTCTTCCCTCCATGCATGCATGCATCCTTCCATACATACATCCATCCTTCCATACATACATCCATCCTTCCATACATACATCCATCCTTCCATACATAAACCCATTCTTCCCTCCATGCATGCATCCTTCCATACATACATACATCCATCCTTCCATACATAAACCCATTCTTCCCTCCATGCATGCATCCTTCCATACATAAATCCATTCTTCCCTTCACGCATGCATCCTTCTATTCATAAACCCATTCTTCCCTCCATGCATGCATCCTTCCATACATAAACACAATCTTCCCTCCACGCATGCATGCATCCTTCCATACATACATCCATCCTTCCATACATATGCTCATTCTTCCCTCCATGCATGCATGCATCCTTCCATACATACATCCATCCTTCCATACATACATCCATCCTTCCATACATACATCCATCCTTCCATACATACATCCATCCTTCCATACATACATCCATCCTTCCATACATACATCCATCCTTCCATACATACATCCATCCTTTCATACATAAACCCATTCTTCCCTCCATGCATGCATGCATCCTTCCATACATACATCCATCCTTCCATACATACATCCATCCTTTCATACATAAACCCATTCTTCCCTCCATGCATGCATCCTTCCATACATAAACCCATTCTTCCCTCCATGCATGCATCCTTCCATACATAAATCCATTCTTCCCTCCATGCATGCATCCTTCCATTCATAAACCAATTCTTCCCTCCATGCATGCATCCTTCCATACATAAACCCAATCTTCCCTCCATGCATGCATCCTTCCATACATACATCCGTCCTTCCATCCATGCATGCATCCTTTCATTTATACATACATCCTTCCATCCATGCATGCATCCTTCCATTCATACATACATCCTTCTATACATACATCTATCCTTCCATTCATGCATGCATTCTTCCATTCATACATCCATCCTTCCATCCATGCATTAATCATTCACTACATAAACTCATCCTTCTATTCATCCATGCACCCTTCCATTCATAAATCCAACTTCCCTTCCATGCACGCATCCTTCCATCCATACATCCATTTTTCCATCCATGCGTGCATCCTTCCATACTTAAATCAATCCTACCATTCATGCATGCATGCATCCTTCCATCCATCCTTCAATCCATACACGCATCCTTCCACCCATGCATCCATCCTTCCATTAATGCATACATACATCTTTCCATATAAGCATGCATCACTCCATACATACATCCATCCCTCCATCCATACACTCATCCTTCCATCCATACCCACATGCACGCATACATGCATCCGTCCTTCTACCTATGCATCCATCCGTCCATCCATACACGCATCAATGTATCCACTCTTCCACCCATCCATCCATGCATCCATCCATCCACGCATTCATCCATCCTTCCATCCACAAACTCATACATCCATCCTTCCATCCATACAACCACCCACCCCTCCATCCAGGCATCCACCCTTCAATCCCTCTATCCAGGCATCCACCCTTCAATCCCTCCATCCATGCATCCATTCCCCCATCCATGCATCCATCCCTCCTTCCATGCAACCATCCTTCCATCCACCAATACATCCATCCATCCTTCCATACATACCTCCATCCTTCCATTCATGCATCCATCCTTCTATCCATACATCCATCCCTCCATCCATGCATTCATATCTCCATCCATACTTCTATCCCTCCTTCCATACATCCATCCCTCCATCCATCCCTCCATCTATGCATCCATCCTTCCACCTGTGGGATGTGGATTTTAATTCCTGAGAATGGTTCGTTAAAATGTCTAGGGGGTTTTATTGATTCTCTGTCACTGGTAAGAATGCAGGGTGATCCGGGATATTTACCACAAATCCCAGGAGGAAAGAGTTCCATCCTTGAAACAATGGAATCTGTGTGTAGGTTTCCCTTCCCACTTCATCACCCTTAAATTAACTATAGATGCTAGAAGGATATTGATTGCTCACTACATATACACAACCACTGGTTGGACACCACATTTACTTGATGTACACAACACTTTTGGACAAACAGTTCAGGTATTAACTCAAGATCTGCAGTTACATATATATATATATAGGTGTAATAAACACTATGCATTTTCAGACAGGCATGGGAATGATATGCAGTATTACAACATAGTACCCAGTGACCCCAGAAAAACCAGGTTATTACAAACAACATAACAACCACAAATTGGGTCTACTTTCATTTTCCCTCATGATTAAGGCAAATAAAGATATTAAATAGAACCCAAAATAACATGTTTCTGACACCTTTTACCATTCTCTCATTGTTAAAAATAATGAGTTGGTGTCAAAATACTATACCCTCTACATACCATTGGAAAAAAACTACTGACCTGTTACCTTCAGAAAAAACAACAACACATAACCAGCATTTTGTATTACTAATTAAACTAATTAATAGTCATTTATCTCCTGGTGTGCGGTTAAGAGTTCATCTTTGCTGTCGATTAGATCCTTTTCCCATTATCTGGGTACCGAATTAATGCACTCAGTTATGTTCTTACTATTTAGTCACTGGTAAT
The DNA here is from genome assembly GCA_014155875.1 of Cepaea nemoralis. Lineage (NCBI taxonomy): Eukaryota > Metazoa > Mollusca > Gastropoda > Stylommatophora > Helicidae > Cepaea > Cepaea nemoralis. The sequence goes on from JACEFZ010020302.1 coordinate 120,447, forward strand.
TGGCTGGTGCAAATCATACTTTATAATAGAAATTACACACAATCACAAATCCCTCCGCGGGCTAGAATATTCGAGTACTCTGTTGCAGTAGGCTCGGTGTCTTTTTTTGAAATTTGGGGCCTCAGGTTGGTCTAACTTTCCGGAATTTCCACTTAAGCTCTGCAGAAGGTACTTTACCATCTCACCATACATGGTGCCAAGTAGACGTCCATTCAGCTTCTCTGCTTTTAATATCAGAATCCCAAGTAGTTCAACAAAGATTTTACACCCACCAAGTCGCGAGTCTATAACCCATGGTATTTAGGTTGACATTGGACCAGCAAAGAGTTAGTCGTTGTTATCTAGTCCAGTGTAGAACTTTAATTGACTGAGAGGCATCTCATGGTAGTATCTGTGACTAGGGCCACAATTGATCTATACCTACATATATGCACAGATGAATGAATCCAGCACAGTAACAGGTTTGCAAACAATTGGATGATTCCTCTTGTTGCTGATGTAGAGACATTTAGTTGCTTTCATATGGTCTTTTATCTGATGGTGTTCAGGGTTTGGAACCTTGAGGTAATCTGGTTTCGTAGTTATGTTTCAGATGATATTCAGTTTGTACCTTGGTTGTATTGGCTTATGTGGTTCAGTGTCTTCTCCCCATTTGATTGAGCCAGAACTTAGTGTTGAATAGCTGAATTCCATGTTTGACTGTTGCAGCTGTGAGACATTCTTTCGAAGACTTATCCATTGTGGATATTAACTTGGTAATCCAACCAACAGTTGAAGGGCTTTCACTGTTGCTAGTTTTAGTAACTTGTAGGATTGTCCCATAGTTTCACTGATTTTGCTGAGTGATAAGGCTTATAGGTGATACTTCTCAGACGTAAAGCAGACGATACACTGTGGTCAGTTACTCTGTTGATCTTCATCTTTGTAGATTATTAGATCTTGAAGTCCATCCTGGATCTTCCTCCTAAAATAGGACTTAATCACTCACCCAATCAGTTATCTTCAACTTTTCTGTTGCTCGCTATGGAGCTATTGAGCGCCGCAGTAAACATTGAGGTATTGCTAGATCCAGACTATGGTTTGGACATTCACTTTATGGCTGTTTACCCAGGATCCAGTGTTAGTGATATAGTCCCACCAAATTCAACCAGCACCTGCTTCTCTTCTATAGAAAAGGGATGACAAAGAATACAACACTAGCATTAACCTACTGTGTTATGATAAAAGGTTTACAACACAATTACAAACACAAATACAAAACAACAAGGGGAGAAGGGGAAAGGAGTGGGTGTCCATGTTCCACTGTCCCTCATTGCTGAGTTGAGCCATTCTGACTCTTCATAGTGAGTAAGATATTTTCTCACTTATATTTTGTTCTGTTGTTACTGGGACTATTGGATGGGTGAAGTCATTCTGTCCATCCAACATGTTGATATTGTCTCTCTCATTACTTGAAGAGAATAGCCTATACAGAATCCCTGTGGTCTCTAATGCCGCGTCTTCATTTCGGCACTATAATCATCACTAGGTCAAGACTATTCACCATTGGCTTCTTAAGTACTGACATACATATGTATTCTTACATCAACATCCTCTAATCCCAAGGTGCAACATTAAAATGTATATTCCCACAGTAAAAAGTAACAATCAGCACAAAGAAAATTCTCATACCAGAAAAAAACATACCTGTACATTTCTCTGATATTAAGTACATGATAATCATACATAATAATCATAATGATGATGCAGGGAGCCTAGATTTTTGAATTATCTTCATGAACTAAAACATCCATTGTTTTCCCCCATTGCGTACAGCACATGAGGATAGTAATCGCTGTGATATGTTTTGCCAATGACTGCTATTATTCGGAGGGTATTTATAAGAATAACTTATGCCGCATGGTCCAGTCTTCTGAATATTGCAAGCAATTTATTCACATCAATCTTCGCTTCTGTTTCTACTACGGTGAGGCGATGCGGAGTGAATCCTATCCGAACATACATTTACATCACGCGTTTAATTGTTCATGAATTTATATTCAAACATGGCCTGTCCCTAACACTATTTTATGAAATGATTATATGTTCACCCTCATATGGAGTGGTTACTAATCTGTTAACAAAAGAATGGTACTAAAATTTAGCACTATATTTCCAAGTTACAGATTATAATGTGGCAAAATATTTTATCCCCTGACTAAGTACGAGTCAGGAATATGCGTAATCATTTGTATGTCCCCGCATGGATAAAACACCTTTCTATAGTACATAGATTATTTGCAGATTTCTAAGCATAAATAGTGAGATATTGTTCACAGTGCCTAGAAGTTTTACCATAGGAATATGAAATTGACAGACACTAGTTCTTTACTATGAAGCCTGAATCAGGGGTCTGCTCCTACATTGAGAAAATCTCTAGAATGTGTTTCAGACATGAGAGTTGATACTTTACAGTACACATAATATTCATAGATTATAGCACTACTAGTGAGATATAAGTTCATAATGCCTATACAAGATATTAACATATGGATTTGAAATTGTAAGACATAGGAAAAATTACAGCGTGGCGCCCACATGTGTTTCCTTAGTAAACATCATCCAGCCTGGTTTAAGAGAATTGTAACTAATTCTTAATTAAACATACTGGTTTATGTAATACATAAATATATCTTAATAACATACCAATAGCTTGAAGAGAATCATGGTTTGAAAGGCAACATGCCTTTTCCCCGAAGGGAAAACTTTTACATGTCTGTTCTTTGTGTCGTACTGACCAAAATGGCTACACTGGCCTTTGTTTTACAATCAGTCGACGACTGTTGGCCAGGTATGTAGGCCAAAATAAGGCCAAATTAATTAAGCTGCCACGGTCCGTCTATCGCTGTTTTATTTTCTCCTACATTAAGTAAGTTACTTAAACAGTAATTGTAAGGGTTTGTGTATTATTAAGGGAGTCCATAAATAGGAAAGGGTAGGGACGTTTTTATTATACCACACCACCCATAAATCCATCCACACATCCATCCATACCTCCATCCATACATCCATCCCTCCATCCATACATCCACTCCCTCCATCTATACATCCATCCATGCATCCATACATCCATCCCTCCACCCATGCATCCATCCTTCCATCCATCCATACATACACACATCCATCCATCCATATATCCATTCTTCCACCCATACATCCATCCATACATCCACCCTTCCATGCATGCATACATCCTTCCATCCACCTATCGTTCCATGCATCCATGTATCCATGCATGCATGCATGCATGCATGCATTCATCCATCCATCCATCCTTCTATCCATCAATACATCCACCCTTCCATGCATGCATACATCCTTCCATCCACCTATCGTTCCATGCATGCATGCATGCATGCATCCATCCATTCATCCATCCATCCTTCCATCCATCCATACATCCACCCTTCCATGCATGCATACATCCATCCATACATCCATCCATACATCCACCCTTCCATGCATGCATGCATGCATCCATCCATCCTTCCATCCATCCATACATCCACCCTTCCATGCATGCATCCATGCATCCATCCATCCATACATCCATCCATCCTTCCATCCATCCATCCATCCATCCATCCATACACCCTTCCATGCATGCATACATCCTTCCATCCATCTATCCTTCCATTCATCCATGTATCCATGCATCTATCCATGCATGCATGCATGCATCCATCCATTCATCCATCCATCCTTCCATCCATCCATACATCCATACATCCATCCTTCCATCCTTCCATCCATCCATCTATCCATCCATCCATCCATCCATCCTTCCATCCATCCATACATCCACCCTTCCATGCATGCATACATCCTTCCATCCATCTATCCTTCCATGCATCCATCCATGCATATATCCATCTGACCAGCCTGAGCGATATTCAAAGCATAGAGGAAATGCCACTCAGACATTTAACTAAATTTCTGCTGGAATAATCAGCACTATTGCATGGGAAGCAGCAATGACACTACACGGTGACTTTTGAAGAGAGGGACTGAACACGTGTGTAAATATCCCGAGCGCAGTGATGTTAGTTCTTAAATTAAGTATTAACAGATGTGATACAAACTTCTTATCAATATAAGCGGCTCCCCTTCTACGAATGTTCGGCCCCGCACCCTCTAACATTCTTTATGGGCGGACCCCACCCAGAGCACGACCCAGGGTGTCTTTCCCCGGTTGTAAATTCCACCCTGCCTTTCAGTTTCGAGACGTTCGGATCGATTTATGCATGATCTCACAAATTCGCTCTGTGCATACCCACAAGTCATCCCGTCCTGGGGAGGCGAAGTGACCTGCCAAAATTTATCGACAGCACTTTTTCTTTCGCCGCGGGGAAAATACGGACACTGAATAAACAGAGTGGAGCGGACACTGGAAGTCGCAGAGATGTGGTTTCTGTATAGATTGCTAAGAATCCCGCAAAGGGCTTAGAAGCCACAGATCCACGTGCTGTAGAAGACCAATTAACTGATTCAGCGCAAAGCAAAAAGTAGGTCTGGACCAAATATGGTACACAATCAAATAGTCACGTATTATAATGTAAAGTTTATACCAAATATGGTACACAATCAAATGGTCACGTATTATAATGTAAAGTTTATACCAAATATGGTACACAATCAAATGGTCACGTATTATAATGTAAAGTTTGGACCAAATATGGTACACAATCAAATGGTCACGTATTATAATGTAAAGTTTGGACCAAATATGGTACACAATCAAATGGTCACGTATTATAATGTAAAGTTTGGACCAAATATGGTACACAATCAAATGGTCACGTATTATAATGTAAAGTTTTGGACCAAATATGTACACAATCAAATGGTCACGTATTATAATGTAAAGTTTGGACCAAATATGGTACACAATCAAATGGTCACGTATTATATGTAAAGTTTGGACCAATATGGTACACAATCAAATAGTCACGTATTATAATGTAAAGTTTATACCAAATATGGTACACATTCAAATGGTCACGTATTATAATGTAAAGTTTGGACCAAATATGGTACACAATCAATGGTCACGTATTATAATGTAAAGTTTGGACCAAATATGGTACACAATCAAATGGTCACGTATTATAATGTAAAGTTTGGACCAAATATGGTACACAATCAAATTGTCACGTATTATAATGTAAAGTTCTACTCACTGGACATTGACATTGCGAAAGATATCACAAAACACAACAAACAACATGCCTCTGAAGTCGGAGTGGGTTCGCCTGATGGCGAGGGACACTGACATTAGGGAAAGCTAACCCACAGAAAAATTTCTGTCCATTACTACTATAAAAATTGTGTTATGGACTACTCTTGAGTTCAAAGCGAGTGATCGCAAAAAAACAAACACCGATGACCCTAGTATGGCTATATATCATTAAAAAGTTTTATAAATCAAGAGGATCGACTTCATTGCACCGGGTATATCCCATTTGTCTCGGTCTCTTCCTACAAGGTCGCACAAAGCAAGAACTCCGTGGCTTCAGCGATGACCCCCAGGAGTCTCCGAGAAAATGCACTCATGAACCGAAAGACGTAGCCGAGTGATATATAGCTCCTGTATACAAACGGGAGGTCACATTAGACAATATATTATCCTTCAGCTCTGAATCAGTTACTATGGCCATTTTACCAAAACCAGGACACGACAGTACTCACGTCCGGTCACGTTATTAGACGAGGGAGTGTGTAGCAGGTTGTGACAATCGGGAATACGAAGGTACACGATACAGAGGTCAACAGAGAGAGAGAGAGAGAGAGAGAGAGAGAGAGAGAGAGAGAGAGAGAGAGAGAGAGAGAGAGAGAGAGAGAGAATTGAATTGAATTGAATTGAACTTTTGAATTGAACTTTATTTTAAAAGGGATACAAATTGGGCACGCAGGTCAGTCTTACATTCGGCCCTTCCAATCACGCATCTTTCGTTCATCAACAGTGCATGATACATTCACATGAAAAAAAAAACGTTATCAATTGAATGTTGTAGATATAAAAAATGCATATTATCATGTTATGTGACACATCCCTCTCCCACACACACACATCCCTCTCCCACACACACATCCCTCTCCCACACACACATCCCTCTCCCACACACACATCCCTCTCCCACACACACATCCCTCTCCCACACACACACATCCCTCTCCCACACACACATCCCTCTCCCACATACACATCCCTCTCCCACACACACATCCCTCTCCCACACACACATCCCTCTCCCACACACACATCCCTCTCCCACACACACACATCCCGCACCAACTCACTCTCACTGGATGGCTTGACATGGTAGCACGGAAGGCGAACGGATGTGAAAATTACCAAGAACACAACACCAAAAAACATGGTCTCCTGCATGGCTTAACAAAGCGATAGGTCACACCCACAGCGAGAGGTCATATCCACATCGAGAGGTCTCACCCACAGAAGACCTGCTGCGTGGCACATTCGCTGTATGCATACCCACAAGTTATCCCACCCTGGGAGAGGCGAAGTGACTTGCCAAAATTATCGCAGCACTTCTTTCATTGGCCTGCGGGTAAAGTATAGGCACTGGTGCAGGCATTGTAAGTGTGGCTGCTCAAATGCCGCTGATATGTCAAGATCTGGGCATCGTCCTCACAGTGCAACGCCTGGAATGCAGCAAGAGTGCAACAAATTCTTGACTAGGGTCGAAAAACGACAACAGCGGAGACAACTACTGCAGTGCAACTGAGTAAAAGAATAGTTAATAGAACTATACACAATAGACGGATCATGACACAAATATTTCCGTTGGGTTCTGCACTTGTTGACACATCTGCAGAAGCACACGAAGATACATTGCTGTCGACGATTGTTCAAAACAGACAAACGACTTGAGTTGAGTCAAGAACCGACATCACAGCACTCGTGGCATCCCATCCTCATCTTCAACAGCCAGCGAAGAGTCCCAACACTAAAAGTACCCGTAGGAGTCTGATCATGTGACCGCATGGCCTGTCCTCGAAGTCCTGATCCTTTGGTAGTGAGATAACAGTTTGGCGATGTTGGTGACAGTTGATGACGCTTGGTTTCACAATTCTGACTCTCAATCCAACATTTTCAACACTCTTACTCTCAATCCAACTGTTTCACCACTCTGATTGTCAATCCAAAATTTTTTCCACTCTGACTCTCAATCCAACATTTTCACCACTCTGACTGTCAATCCAACATTTTCACCACCCTGAGTCTCAATCCAAAATATTCATCACTCTGATTCTCAATCCAACATTTTCACCACCCTGAGTCTCAATCCAACATTTTCACCACTCTGACTGTCAATCCAACATTTTCACCACCCTGAGTCTCAATCCAAAATATTCATCACTCTGATTCTCAATCCAACATTTTCACCACCCTGAGTCTCAATCCAAAATATAAATCACTCTGATTCTCAATCCAACATTTTCACCACCCTGAGCTGAGTCTCAATCCAACATTTTCACAACCCTGAGTCTCAATCCAAAATATTCATCACCCTGATTGTCAATCCAACATTTTCACCACTCTGACTGTCAATCCAAAATGTTCACAGCTCTGACTGTCAATCCAAAATGTTCATCATGCAATAGAAAACCTCCTGCTCCCCAACGCCGGTCTAGCTGAGAATTGTGAAACTCGCCCACTGCTTCTATGTCACAGCGTCGGCTTACCGTCAAGTCGTACTTGACAGTGATCATTGATTTAGTTAAAAATAGGATGTTCTATTCCCAAGGCCTTTTCAAGGTCAGACAGAGATGGCAAAAGTGTGTCAGTTTATACTGTGGCTTTATTGAAAAGGAATAAACACAATACAGTACTTCCGTTCTATACGTCATATCCTGCATACGGTGTCTGCGAAGAATACTTGGTATTAAGTTGTTTTTTGTTTTGGGTTCTTTTTTTTTTGCATATCCTTTACAGGACATTGCTGTCAACATCAACATCTTTCAGCTGATTGTTGATTTCTTGGCAAGATTACGCTCAGTAGTTTGCCATTGCTTTCTGAGCGGCCGGCTCACATACCCCGTAAGTTACCGACGCGATTCGAACCACTGCTGATTCTCACCGTCGTCACGTTACCTACGAGAGTATACGAGATTACGGAGAAAAGTCGCTAACCTCTAGGCCAGGATGCCGGCTGGTATTAAGTGGCAAGTCAAAATCTCAAATACTGAAGTATTGGAAAGATCAGATTGTGTGATGGTTTGTTCCATGCTCAGTCTTCGTAGACTTAGATGGATAGGACACGTTAGGAGGATGGATGATGGTAGAATACCAAAGGACATATTTTTTGGTGAATTATAGATGGGTAAGAGATCTCAGGGTCGGCCTTTATTACGATACAAAGATGTGTGTAAGCGGGATATGATTGATACAGGCATTGATAATGCACATTGGGAGCACGTCGCCACTGAACGTGTTGCATGGAGGGCAAACATCAGAAATGGAATAAAGACAAAGGAGAAAATGATTGCAGATAAGTCACACACCGAGCGTGCAAGACGTAAGATGGTGTATGATGGTGGAAATGGCCATGTGTTCACATACATATACTGTGGAAGAACATTTACAGCACGAATTGGCCTTATCAGTCACATTCGCTACCGCCATGGGTTGTAGTTAGTATACCTTGTTTAAAGCACAATGTAATAAACTATTGTCTGTCAAGGCGGCAAGGTGCCAATGCATCCTGAAAACTCGGAGTAAAAACTTGGTATAATGAGAAATATCAGAGATGATATAACCAGGGAGCAATATGATGCCCTAAGTATCGGTGATCATGAAATACCATAGATTAGATATGCTGATGATACAGTATTACTATCCACAACAGAGAATGACATAGAAAACCTAACAACCTCAACTTAGATGATTAGTGAAAACCACGACGTATATCTTTACATAGCAAAAAAAAAAAAAAAAAAATATACAGATAAAACTACTATGGAGAAAGAAATATATATTAATGAGGGAAAAATTTGAGGTGGTGGAAAATTTTGAATATCGTGGGTCATTGATCAGCAACAATGGTGACACAATGAAAGAAATTAAAAGACAATGTCTAGTGCTCTTGAAAATCTAAAACAATTGAATAAATTGTGGAGTGGGACAGATAGAACTACAAAAATTAGATTTTTAAGAGCATGCATCTTTCCCATTGTAACATACGCCTGTGAGACCTGGACACTTACTAAACAAGCTGAACAGCGCATAAATGCCTTTGAATATAGATGTTATAGACGGGTTCTAAGAATATCTTGGATAAAGAAAAGAACAAATGCAACTATACTCCAAGAGCTGAATATTGAAGACGGTTGGCTATTAAAGACGATAAAACAAAGACAATTGAAATATTTTGGTCACTTGAAACGTCACGAAAGTTTGGAGAGAACAATAATGGAGAGGTATATGCCTGGGGGGGGGGGGGGGGGGGGGGGGAGGGGGAAATGCTGGTGTTGACTGCAATGTCCTGTAAATAGGATATGCAAAAAAAATATGCATGGGAAGAGAGGAAGAGGAAGGCCAAAGAGAAGATGGGTGCAGGATGTGGCGGATGGTCTCCAGATGAGTGTATCGGACGCGGGGCATCTTGCTTATGATAGAGAGGTTTTCCGGAAGGTTGTTATGGGAGCGAGGTTCTGCAAAGGACATGCTACTGAAAGAATGATCTTATTTCTTTAGTTTATGTTGGGTGAATTATTTTTTTAGTTTATGTTGGGTGATTTCTGTAGTACGCACCTGACGAAATGCAGTGAAATATACCAGAACATAAATTGTGCGGTCTATTGTGTCTTTGTTAATCAAATACTTATATGCAGCTTGTTATTGAATTAAAATCAGTATTGTTAACGTAATCAAGGAATTAGTGTTGGAACTCTTCGCTGGCTGCTGAGGATGGGGACGGAGCGCTTATGGGAATGTCCCGAATGCTGTGATGACGGTTCCTCAATCAATCAATCAATCAATCAATCAAGGAACAGAGATGTGGTTCCTTAGACGAATGTTGCGAATTCTTTGGACTGCCAAAATAACTAATGACGAATGCCTTAAAAAGGCTGGCGAAACTAGAACATTATATACAACAATAAGAAAGAGACAAACATATTTTTTTGGTCATGTGATGAGAAGAGAAGAGCTGGAGAACATCATGACAACTGGAAAGATCGAGGAGAAGAGAGGCAGAGGCAGACCAAGAGAAATGATGCTGGATGGATTGCGACGGTGGCATGGAGGAATATCAACGGCAGAGTTCATCCAGAAAACCAAAGACCGAGATCTGTGGAGAGTCATGAACGCCTACGCCAGTCGGCACGGCACTTGGTGATGATGATGATGATGATGATGATGATGATGATGATGATGATGAATCAAGTACAGGAATTAACGCATCTAGACAGACGGATAACATCAGATTTAAGATGTTTCACACAGGTAAAAACCATATAACAAGCAAAATATACGTGTTATGAAATGTAGAACATTTAAGCCATTAGTCCCGTCATTCATCATCATCATCTTCCACTTTTGCCGTCAAACGTCGTGGGGAGAAATATATGACGTTCCAGTGCTCGATGGGTGGCACGGGATAGTGTCATTTAGTGTGATTCTACATTATTTCCTGATATTGAAGGTTAGACAATGAATTATTGCACGTTACATAGAACCAGTAAAAGGTTAAGAAATTCAACAAATAGTGGAAGGTTTGAGATGTTCAACAAACAGTGGAAGGTTTGAGATGTTCAACAAACAGTGGAATGTTTGAGACGTTCAACAAACAGTGGAAAGTTGAGACATCTAAACAAGAAACAGTGTAACGTTGAGGCATATAAACAACAAATAGTGGAAGGTTGAGACATCTAAACAACAAATAGGGGAAGGTTAAGACGTCGAACCAGCCAACAGGAAAAATTGAGACATATAAATAACAGACAGTTAAAGATTGAGACATCCAACAAACAGACAGTAGAATATTAAGACATCAAACAAACAGACAGTAGAACATTGAGAAATCCAACACACAGACAGTAGAAGATTGAGACATCCAACAAACAGACAGTGGAAGATTGAGACATCCAACAAACAAACAGTGGAAGATTGAGACATCCAACAAACAGACAGTAGAATATTGAGACATCCTACAAACAGACAGTAGAAGATTGAGACATCCAACAAACAGACAGTGGAAGATTGAGACATCCAACAAACAGAGAGTAGAATATTGAGACATCCAACAAACAGACATTAGAAGATTGAGGCATCCAACAAACAAACAGTAGAATATTGAGACATCCAACAAACAGACAGTAGAATATTGAGACATCCAACAAACATACAGTGGAAGATTGAGACATCCAACAAACAGAGAGTAGAATATTGAGACATCCAACAAACAGACAGTGGAAGATTGAGACATCCAACAAACAGACAGTAGAATATTGAGACACTCAATAAACAATGTTGAAGATTGAGACATCCAACAAACAGACAGTGGAAGATTGAGACATCCAACAAACAGACAGTAGAATATTGAGACACTCAATAAACAATGTTGAAGATTGAGACATCCAACAAACAGACAGTGGAAGATTGAGACATCCAACAAACAGACAGGGGAAGATTGAGACATCCATCAAACAGACAGAAGACTGAGACATCCAACAAACAGACAGTAGAAGATTGAGACATCCAACAATCAGACAGTAGAATATTGAGACATCCAACAAACAGACAGTAGAATATTGAGACACCCAATAAACAAAGTTGAAGATTGAGACATCCAACAAACAGACAGTGGAAGATTGAGACATCCAACAAACAGACAGTGGAAGATTGAGACATCCAACAAACGGACAGTAGAAGATTGAGACATCCAACTGTCGGATAAATAGTTGATGGCTCAACCCCAAAGAGATCAAGGATCCAGAGTTCCTCTTTCTCAATGTGATCCTGCCCGTTAAAATTAATTTAGCTGTTACTGGCTCAATGATTTGAGACCATTAAATAGAGTTTTGGAGAACCAAGGAATACCTCAAGGAAAAAATGAAATTTTTACTGAGTATCCCAAATGTCCTTATGGATGGTTCCTTGCCTCTCCTCTACCAACTAAATAATTAATCTAGGGTAATTGCTTACAACAATTTTAGTATGACAAGAGAACTCTCAAAAAAGACAATAACCTGTAATTTTTTTCATTTTATTATATATAAATGGAACTATTGATTATACATGTAATAACATACAACCAACAATACAGTACAATTACAACATTATGGGTCTATTAGTCTCTTAACTAAATATCTATCCCCTGGCTGTGCCACGTTATCATACATGGTCCTCAGAGTTGCATCTGTTCTTAAGTATTGGGCCTCTTCTGCTGGCCTAATCTGTGGAAAGAACTGGGTACCCCCTGGTTGGTTTACCGTCCAGTTATTGGATCTCGGTAACAGTCAGTGTAGAATATTCTAGAGTTCTTTATTGTTTTCCCCGGTGATTTATTATAAATTTGGCTCACTGGTGTTCTTCACCTATACCTGGATATAAGGATATGTGATACCTGTCCTGGAAAGGTGGTGAAAATTGGCAGGAAGTTGCTGTGGAATAGTATTTGGCTTCACTATCTCAGCTGCCTCACTCAGTTAAGTGGCTACTGCATTCAGTCAAGCTGCTACAACTACTTTCACAAAGTGCTGCATTCACAAAGTCAGGTCTGGATAATGACCACTACCTGCAATTTTAGCATCACATAATTCTAATTATATCATAAATGTGAACATCAGAACTGAAATGTTCTATATTTTTCTCAAGAACATCACAAAGAAAATACCTAAAAGAATTTTGATCCTAGGAAAATAAACAGTGGAAGGTAAAGAGTCTTGGTGCTCTCAAATAGTTATCCACAACATAATGGGTTGCTCTCCATTCCATCTTCCATTATATGGTGTTCAAGTTTTAGACTAGCAGATGTGCAGTTTCATCTTCACCTATGCCTGTCCTCAGGTCTACCGGTTAAGTCATACCTTGATTGATTTGGAATTTACAACTATGTCTCCTATCCCATTCTGTTCCTAGTTAATTCTCTTATTCATCTTTTCTATTCAAGAAAAAGGGTCTCATACATTAAGGGCTTTTAAAAATCAGTTCCCATTTCAATGAGTATTTGCTTATAAACAATATAAGCACATTATGGTATTATTCTTGTATAGCATTCAGGTGTATTATTCTTCATTAAATGCTTCAAGTGAGAAGATTTCTTCCATTCTCATGGATGTAATATTTATTAACATCATCAACATGGTTTCCTTATATCATTGTAATTACAATCATCATCATTATTATCATGCTTATGACATTAGAAATCATTACATTATTCTTACATTATCATCATAATCATTGTTACATCATTTTCATTACATTAAAGTCAGCATCATCATCTTTGTAGTACATTATTATCATTACACAAGACCATATGTGTTAACATGAACTACAAAGTGGGATGTTGCTTAAATTACAAACACAGATGCTGGTGCTATGCGTAATGTATGATATGGTTTGTGTCGTGCTTAGCGCACAATACTAGATGATAGGAACATGAATGATATTTTATACAAAGTGGTGTTATGCGCCGGAGTGTACTAAATTATTATTTAGTTTATGGGTTACGCCCAAACTAGTTTCTGGTGATAGTCATGGCATTTCACATCAAAGTTGCCGGCTATCCTGAGATTGACTGTTGGCCTATACTCCCTCTCTCTCAGCCTGTAACTTCACTCACTCACTCAATTCCTCATGCATCAGTCAACATATCCATCTTTGCATGTGGGTTCAATTCACTCTCTCATACATCATTCATATGTATGGATGATCATTTCACTCAGTCTATAGACACATTCATATTGGTATGGGTGATCATATAGGAATCATTCATCACACATCCTTCATAATGTCATGTAAGGTGGGTGATTTCCCAATGATAACTTACAATGTTTACCATCATCGATATCACAATGAAATATCTCCTTTCACAATCACTCATCATACACATCATATCTGTAGGAATGACATCAGGCCTAGGTAGGTGCTTTACACAGAATACATTCACAGATTAACCAAGAATGATATTACAAGGGAATCTCATCCTTCAACCTACTGATACTATTTCCTGGATATTTAGTCATGCATGCTGATGGGTGTTATCAAATGATACATTCACATCTGTTTAACAATGATGAAATCACACATGAATCCTCACAGACATGCTATCAGCAATGACATAGTGATCATTGTGATAATTAGACATAATTATGAGATTCTCAAAGGATACTGCCTCATGTGTAGCAATAATAACATGCACATGGGTCCCCCCTTTATTCTCACAGATTTATGTGATCTACTCAGTCTACATGCAGGCATTATGAATCTTAACCATTCTACCATGCCTGTTGACTAAGTATTATTATGGTGTGGCACAAACATTAATTCCATATGTTTACAACATTGAAAATACACTTGACTCACCGCTATGGTGTTTTAACTCAACACACAAATTATGATAACTGTAGAATCTATTTGGTTTTCACGGGTTCATGAATTATATGAAAACTATTTGTTTGTCCATGTGCTCATGTCAAAGTTAAATCTACTGACTAATTACACATTACAATAATTTTTCTATCAGTGCTGGCACAGGCAAACTAGTTTTTAATCTTACCAGTGGCATATGTACCATGTCCTTACCACTGCACTAAGAATTGTGAATTTCCTTAAGTCACTCTAATTCATTGTAGATTCAGTTTCATGTTTAAGAAATAAAATTTACAACATGTGTCTAATGTTTATACATTAACTAAGTTGTTTAGCTGGGAGAAAATAAACACTGTAGTTTTCTCCTATTGTTCAGTTTATCTTATGACTATGATAACTGAGTATAATATTATTTAGTTTGTACTAGATTAAATTCTTTAAGAACTCACCATTCCAAATCATTGTAAATTGAGTTGCTTAAGAAATAAATGTACAACTTGGATTCATGCTTATACATTAAATCAGTTGTTTACTTTGGAAGAAAATAAATCTCACTATGGTTATCCTTAATGAATAGTTTTATTTATAAACTATAAAAATTAAATATATTACAATTAACTTCTTAAGAATTCACCACACGTGTTCAACAGGTCGACTTACCAACTCCTCTTCTGGGAAACTGAACTCACAACTTATCTAAGATTTAAATGAATTATTACTGTTTACCTTCATTTAAAATGAATTTCTTCCACACTTCGGCTCCAGGATTCAGATTTTTCCAATGCGATGTCGTGGGCCGATGTTTGTCTTCATCTATCTAACTTATACTAAGTTGATTTTGAAGAGACTATCACTCCTTTGGCTCATCGGATCTCTCCTGGTTCCTTTGCTTGGGTGGTGAAACAAAACAGGCAGTCTTCCGATTCCATTTCAAAAACAAAAATTCCAAATTCGTCCTCGTCTAACCTGCTTCATCAGCTGTGGTCCGTGGTTTTTGTGGGTTTATTTACCCTAATTCTTGTCTTGTGAGTCCTATCTCGGACTGGTTATGTATCGTTTGTGTCTGTGACGTCAGCAGTGGTCGGCGGCTATCCTTTGTGCTCGTCTGTTCTTGTGGTTTTCTTTGTTTGTGTAGGCTCCTGGCTCGTCTGGCTGCAGTCCTTATAAGGACTTTTCGTAATCCCACTCCAGCTGGGGGATCGGTTGGCGGCTGTCCTTTGTGTATATTTCCTCTTGTGATTTTCTTTTGTTGGTGCAGGCTCCTGGTTCGTCTGGCTTGGCTGGGTACAGTCCTTATAGGAACTTTTTATTTGGGCGTTTTGTCTCCTTTCTTGTGTAGTTTCTGTAGGACTTGTTCGACGTTTTCATTTTCCTACTAACGCCTGTTTTTCTCGTTGCGTTTGCGTATCTGCTGCCTAGCGTTTTCTTCCTCCGTGGTCAGCCATGGGACAATTTCACCGTCCTCGATATAGTACTCGAAGTCGGCCTCACAGTTGTAGTGTACTACTGGGTATACCATCGGTTTCCCCCGGAGTTTTTTAGGCTTCTTCTTTTCTTTTTCTTCCCAGCGCCTTCTGAATTCCGCGCGCTTGAGTTCCTCCTTGTCGACTGGGTATTCTGTGCCTCCTTCAGAGATCCGACGGTATAGTATTTCATTCTTGGGCGTTGTGGTTGGGCTGCTGGCTTTAGCTTGCGGTTCAGGCTCGGTCTCTTGGTTTTCTTCTTGCGGTTTTTCTGTGAGTTCTTGTGTGGCTTCTGTTAGTTTGTTTTGAAAGAGTTCCATTTCAGCTCTATGCAATGCTCTTTCGGTCTTGATCATTTGTAGGATTTCTTCGTTCTCCTTCTTCACCTCAGCCATGAGCTGAATCTCTTGTTTGATGTTGAGCTGGATTTCTTTCATGTCGGCCAGCAGCTTCTCATTATCGCTGGTCGGAGACGTTGTCAGCAGCAGTGCCTTGACTTGTTTCTTCAATTCGTCTATTTGCTTTTGAAGTTGATCTCTTTCAGCTTGTGCTATACCCGTGGCTGTCTCGCCCCTCTGAATTGCTTCCTTGAATGGTGTCTTTGTGATGATGGCGATTTTTAAGACGTCTCTATGTCTCTGCAGGTACGGACAGCCCAGATATCTTGATCCATGTTTGCCCAGGCAGTTGGCGCACTTTCTTTTGTTGTTGGGAGCTCGGAAGTCCGTGTCCAGCTTGGCCAGCGGACACTCCTTGAAGGCGTGGTGATCGGCGCAGTATCGGCATATTTCCGTCTTACTGCGACACGTAGCTCTACTGTGGCCGGCCTTCTGACATCTGGAACATTGCGTGATTCTTGGTATGAATCTCTCTGGTTGCTGCATTCTCTTGTTGAATGATGCTGTGTTCGGCATCTCGCTGCCCTCCGACGTCACTACTGCCAAGGTTGTAGGTATCTTGGAGTAGGTGAGAAGCCGCTCCGCCTTCAAGAATCGGATGTGAAGATTCTCTTCACGTAGCTGCTTCAGGATTTCTTCATCTGTCAGCTCCACAGGAATCCGCTTGACAACCCATCGGACTGTTTTTGAGTCGGTGTTTCCGACTCTGGTGTCTTTCTCCTCCTTCTCTGCTGTCTTGGTTCTTGACTGTGTTGGGCTGTCAATCTTCTCCCTCGTAGTAACTTCAGTAATAGCTGTAGTATCAGGCTCTTTGATGCAGCTAGCAGGTGGGCTCACGACGTTCTTCTTCTTGTTGTCGGCTCCCACGCTGCACATCTTGGCAACAGCGTGTTTCTTGTTGTTGGATTTTCCACGTGACATTTTCCCGCTGATCAGGCTTCTTGACAGAATAATGCGACTTGACTTGTTAGCGACAACGACACGGGCAGTCTTCCGGTTGTTCACTGCTATTTATACGGTGTCTTTCCCGGTTCACTTTTTCATTGCCAACGGGTATATTAAATCTTGGATCGTACAATTGTGGAACAAAAAAAAAAAACCCTGTTGCGGTGTTCATGTTTTAATTGTCGACTGGGAAATTACAGCATGTTATGTTTGTGAAAATAAAGTATATCACACCAACAAACAGACAGTAGAAGATTGAGACATCCAACAAACAGACAGTAGAAAATTGAGACATCCAAATAACAGACAGTAGAATATTGAGACATCCGACAAACAGACAGTAGAAGATTGAGACATCCAACACACAGACAGTAGAATATTGAGACATTCAACAAACAGACAGTAGAAGATTGAGACATCCAACAAACAGACAGTGGAAGATTGAGACACCCAACAAACAGACAGTAGAAGGTTGAGACATCCAACAAACAGACAGTGGAAGATTGAGACATCCAACAAACAGACAGTGGAAGATTGAGACATCCAACAAACAGACAGTGGAAGATTGAGACACCCAACAAACAGACAGTAGAAGGTTGAGACATCCAACAAACAGACATTAGGATGTTGAGACATCCAACAAACAGGCAGTGGAAGATTGAGACATCCAACAAACAGACAGTGGAAGATTGAGACACCAAATAAACAAACAGTTGAAGATTGAGAATCCAACAAACAGACAGTGGAAGATTGAGACATCCAACAAACAGACAGTAGAAGGTTGAGACATCCAACAAACAGACAGTGGAAGATTGAGACATCCAACAAACAGATAGTGGAAGATTGATACACCAAATAAACAAATAGGTGAAGATTGAGAATCCAACAAACAGACAGTAGAAGGTTGAGACATCCAACAAACAGGCAGTGGAAGATTGAGACATCCAACAAACAGACAGTGGAAGATTGAGACACCAAATAAACAAACAGTTGAAGATTGAGAATCCAACAAACAGACAGTACAAGGTTGCGACATCCAACAAACAGACAGTAGAAGGTTGAGGCATCCAACAAACAGACAGTGGAAGATTGAGACATCAAACAAACAGACAGTGGAAGATTGAGACACCAAATAAACAAACAGTTGAAGATTGAGAATCCAACAAACAGACACTGAAAGATAGAGACAGTCAACAAACAGACAGTGGAAGACTTTAATGAGTTGAGTTGAGTTGAGCTAAGACACTACATCACTGCACTCAGGACATTCCCATACGCGCTCCGCCCCCTCGCTCAACAGCCAACGAAGAGTCACTACTAATCGTTCCCGCCGCTATTTGATTGAAAGTTCTCCTGGTCTTTTGTATGCGTTCCAACCTTTCAAGCTGGCCATTTGCTACTGCCAGGAGCTCCAAACCATACTCAATGGCAGAAATTATGAACTGCCGAAAGAGCCTGTTAAGCATCCTCTGCTCTACCCCGGTTGTTGCCATCGCCCACAAAGCATTAAGTCCCCTACCAGCCTTCACTACCAAATCCCCCACACGATCTTTAAAAGACATACACCTGTCGAAGGTGATACCCAAATACTTCAATTTACTCTCTCTACTAAGAGGACATCCATTCAATATAATACCTGGGACATCTGCCGTCACAATACGGTTATCCAGGGAGTACCACACAACCGATGCTTTGTCTGGGTTTTGTAACGGCCCCTGCTTCACTACATCACTCTGCCACCCTGTTTACTGCCACCTGTAAACCTGCAGCCAAACTTTCCCTATCTCTGCCCTGTCTGTACACCAGCACATAATCTGCAAATGTCAAGATTGTACCAACAATTGGTGCCTCAATAGCTGCGGCTTTGCTGGTGTAGACATTAAAGAGCACTGGGGACATGGCAGATCCTCGTGGCAACTCAGGTGTAATCGTACAGGGATCAGAAGTCCAGGAACCCATGCGCAGTGCAACCTTACGCTCATAAAGGAGTGCCGCAAACCATCTGAGAAGGCGAGGGCAGACCTCCATGTCCAACAGAGTGTACATTAACCGATCATATCTAACCCTGTTATACGCATCCTCCAGGTCAAGAGCTACCGCCACTGTCTCGTGTTTATCCCCGAAGCCCTCATAGACATAAAATGCAAAAGTAGCCTCATTGGCCCAGGTGTCCTTCCTAAGCCGTTAACTCCCGAGCCCTTTGGGAAGCAGATTACGACTTTCCAAATGTCGCTGGAGCCTGAAACATCCAACAAACAGACACTGAAAAATAGAGACAATCAACAACAGACAGTGGCAGAATGAGACATTAAAAAAAAGACAGTGAAAAATAGAGGCAACTCATAAACACAATATCGCAAGAAACAGTAGCAGGAAGGAAAAGAAACTCATTAAACAGTGAGTGGGCAGTGACATTCGAACGTCACACGTGCAATAACAGTCACGCGAGATAGTCAGACACGGAAATCAATGTTGCCGCTTGCATGAATTCAGGACACTGTCGCGTGCAGACTTCGTGTGGGGCTTCAGAAAATGTTGGCATCAAGCGGTAGAATTAACCCAGTATGGGTCTCCCTGAAGCTTCGTGTGATGGATGTCCCAGATATGTTATAAGGGAAAAGTGCTTACTTCGAGATTATGTTTCGTGTTTATAAGTCTAGGACGGCGTTATGCAATATTACCGTGACATTTAATGCTGTTTCAGGATCGTTTTTATGTACACTGCAGAGTTGCGTAGGCGTTCATGTATGTCCACAGATTTCTATTCTGGAAGGGATTGGGGTTGGGATGGAGGAGGGGAGGGGGGGGGGGGGGTCGTGACTGAGTCATTACCGTGTCTGCCTCAGGTTCAGATTGCACGGGGTTTGATCCTTTCAGAGGGCTGGGAATTTTCCCAAGAACCATTGTTATTCCTCTCTTTTATTGGGTAGTGAGAACGATATCCTTCCTCCTCGAAAAGGGCGAAAAATAGGAGATCCCGTGTAGATGTTGTGCACATCACAAATCCCACGGCAGTTGGAAGTCGCAAAAAGTAGACCGTAAGACAGCAGTCTGCTGGCACCATTGTTAGACAAGAAAAATCTACCCACGAGTAAATAGATCCCGTTACCTTGGATGAAATCTGTCTAAAGGAAACAAAGATGACACAGATAGTGCCCAAGTCGGGATGCAATCTGTGTGGAGGACGCAAAGATGACACAGATAGTCGCGATGCAATCTGTCAAGAGGACACAAAGATAACACAAATCGGCCACGCTGACCTTTGAAGCGCATAAGTAGGCGAGATGTACCTACAAGGAAAGAGGAACAAAGAAGAAAAACGTCTCGGTTCTTGATGTTCCACATCGGTTACACTAATGATATTCCCCCGCAGGTCAGCATGGCCGAATGGGTAAGAACGTGTGTTCTTAAACATCCCATCCATTGTGCTGATGCTGAGGTAAGCGGTTCGACCCGTACACCGGACAGTTGGACTAAAATGTTGACCTGTCGTCCTTGACTTGGGGACGTAAATTACAAGTACCTCTGAAGTCGGCGTAGGTTCTTCTGATGGCGAGGGACCTCTTAATAGAGAAAGCTAATCCACACGCAAAATTCAGTCCATCACTATATAAATAGTGTGCATGGACTACGCTTGAGTTCAAAGCGAGCGGGCGAAAACAAAATTCCCTCACGCCATCGTTTGAGACCATCTTGAATTGCCTGTGTTCAACCACTGATTTTTCCAAACTTCCCGATGTTCTCCCGTTCATCGCTTGTCATGATATGACCACAGAATACTGTTTGTCTCTGTGTGACAGTTGTGTATCATGTTTCATCATTTTATACCAGCAAACAATTTTTCTTGGTCTGCCACTGTGAGTTCTACCAAAGATCTTTTCAATTCTCCCGATGTTCTCCATTTCATCTCTTTCCATTATATAAGCACATAACACTGTCTCTGCGTTTTTTTTTCTTTCTTAGTTGCATATCCTTTACAGGACGTTGCAGTCAACTCTATCATATTTTTGGCTGTTTGTGATTCCTGGGCAAGTTTACGTTCAGTAGTTTGCCACTGTTTTCTGAACGACCGACGCTCATACCATTAACACCAACGCTGTATGAGGGATTACGACTTGTTTTCCTAACTCCTCCGCCACAGAGATGAATCTACCGCTGACCTGTTCAACTCCTCCCGATTTTCTCCATTTCCTCTCTTTCCATTTTATGACGAAAGAACACTGTCTCTTTGTTACAATTGTATATATGTTTCACTAGCCTCTTCCAGTTTAATGGTTGCTGGTTAGTCTGGCCGTCGAAGTTATTGGCAACATCCGTCTCAGAAACCGACATCTCCGCCGCAGAATGCAAATAATAATTATAGTTGGCTGGAATCTTGGAGAAAAATGATCGATAGGGTCAACGCGTCCTATACCCCCAGACACAAAACGTTGTTAAGTTAAAAGTTAGCTGCATGTTCTTTACAGGACGTCGCAGTTAACGCTAGCATCTTTTAGCTGATTGTGCTTTACTGGGCAGGTTTACGTTCAGTAGGTTGCCATTGCTTTCTGAACGACGGACACTCCATGTAACCAATGCAGTAAGTTGAGACCCAGAAGAAAACAAAAGTGAGTAAAAACTATTAGATAGTTTAACTCGAACGGGAGACAACGACAGGTCTCAGATTGTTGCGGGTGAGAAGGGGATGAACAGAAAAGACTAATAAACAGAAGGCAACAGACTGAAAGGGTAACAATTATAAGATAAATAGAAATTATTAAGAAATAAAAGAAGATAAATTCTTGGAAGGAGATAAAAATGAAAGGATCAAGAAATATAAGGTGTTGAGCTGAAAAAGGCTAAGTTAATTGAAGAGGCAAGTAGAAAAGCCAACGCGATAGAAGAGGATTAAGAAATGTAACGATATAACAAAACAAAAAACCCCCCACTAAATTTAGTAAAAGATAACAGGAGAAGATAAAAAAAATAGGCCATGATAAGTTGAAACGGTAAGAAATAGAAGTAATAAACATGAAAGACTAAGAAATAGAAGTAATAAACGGCAAAGACTAAGAAATAGAATTAATAAATAGATAAGACTAAAAAAATAGAAATAATAAACACACAAGACTAAGAAATAGAACTAATAAACAGAAAAGATCAAGAAACATAACTAATAAACAGAAAAGACTAAAAAAATAAAACCAATAAGCAGAAAAGACTAAGAAATAAAATTTAAAAAAAAAAAACTTAAAAAAGGTAGGTGGCAAACAGAAAAGACAAAGAATTGGAAACATTAAACAAACTCCAAGAGGGAAACTGCCAGATGAAAAGACTTGAAGTAACTTCAGCAGCGATGTGCAACATCTTGCGTTGACGGGAATCGTCACCAGTAACTTTGAAGGATCGGACTCACCGACGTTTAGTGGGGCCTTAAGATGTGTCTGGTCAATGAGGGTTTGGCCACATGGTCACTCCTGGGCAGTTTGATTACTTTAGCTGATTCAGTGTCGACGGATTATTTATCCTCAAATGTAATCTCCCATTTGGACAGGACGATATATCGTCATACTAGGGTTATCGCGTTATTTGTTTCTTTTCTCGGTATGTTCCGCAATTTTAATGCCAAGTGATTGGAAATGTACATTATAATTTTTTTTTTTTTTTCGCGTTTCCATCCTGTTTCAGGATATTGCGGTCAACACCAGCATCTTTCAACTGTATGTTGATTCCTAGGCTAGATTACGCTCATCAGCACGCCACGACTTTCTGAGCGACCGGCTCCATACTCTCATAAGTCACTTTTGCGATTCGAACCACTGCTAATTCTCGTCGCGTCACGTGACGAGAGTATTCGGGGTTAGCGGAGAAAGCTGCTAACCCCTCGGCCATGGAGCCGGCTGTACATTATAATACTTGTTCATTTTATTGTGCACAATATTTGGTCCAAACCTCCGTTTTATTTGGCACTGAATCAGTTAATTATGGGTAATACTATATTTACAGGATGCCTTAATTGTGTACGTGCGGGTCGTGTGGATAGTAGATAAGAGGATATATCGTCCGCCTCTTGCTTAAACAGATCAGCTTCGCGTCTTGGTGTTGCCTTTTTTATTTTTATAAAATAAAACAACGGATGACATACTCCTGCTGATTCTGGGTAGATGATCAGACACCTAACTTTTTCGAACCAGGGCGAAATACTCGTAGAACCAGTGTGCACGTCCCTCACTTTTAAAATCCCTCGGCAGTGTGAAATCAACCGTGCAGGCCACACAGGCAGCTGCCTAGGCAAAGTGTCTCAATAAGAAAAGCTGTGCAAACAATTTATAACCAGTCTGATTCACGCTCCGTGGCGAAAGGGTTACGGACACAACTAACCGATTCTGTTATACACACATTTGAATCGTCGCCGGCGCTACCGAGTTCGTGAACTGTGTAATCTATCGAAGGAGACTAAGGTACTTGTGGGCATATCGGTCTGCAGGGAAAGTGATCCTTTATAAATCAAGCCAATAGAGTGGACAGGGAGTTCACGTTTCTTACACTTATACGAGGACTATTCTAAAATCAACCGCCCATTGGCTAGTAAAAATTAACCGGTTGCCATAGCGACACCGGTCATTGCTAACACCATTCAGAAATCTCTTAGCTCACTACAAATCAACTTACAGTCGCATTTGTTCAATGATCAACGTATAAACGACACAATCGACGATGAATCTCGGCCGCAATTTGGTCTTCTATTTGAAGAAAATGAATCACAACACGAATTTCACAGCCTGCAGGAACGGTAATAACAGTGTTCATATTTATTCGTTCGTGATTCATGAACCACTGAACAAATGCAGCTGTAGGTTGATGTGTAGTGAGCTATTAGACTATAGCCTGCAATTAACTATGGCTATAGTAATAAGTTTAATTTTACCAAACAATTGGCGGTTGATATTGGAATAGCCCCCGTAAGTCAAATACCACGTTGAGAGATAGAAATATAGCAAGTTAAATAGACAGTGCATTTGTAAATTAAATGTAACGTTGAGAGATAGAAAGTTAGCTAGCTGTATAGACATACAGTATGTGTGTATAATTCAAATGTAACATCGAGAAATAGACAGATAGTTGTATAGAAACACAGCTTGACAGACATGCACACATATAGACATATAGAAACACAGCTTGACAGACATGCACACATATAGACATATAGAAACACAGCTTGACAGACATGCACACATATAGACATATAGAAACACAGCTTGACAGACATGCACACATATAGACATATAGAAACACAGCTTGACAGACATGCACACATATAGACATATAGAAACACAGCTTGACACACATGCACACATATAGACATATAGAAACACAGCTTGACAGACATGCACACATATAGACATATAGAAACACAGCTTGACAGACATGCACACATATAGTATAGACATATAGAAACACAGCTTGACAGACATGCACACATATAGACATATAGAAACACAGCTTGACAGACATGCACACATATAGACATATAGAAACACAGCTTGACAGACATGCACACATATAGACATATAGAAACACAGCTTGACAGACATGCACACATATAGACATATAGAAACACAGCTTGACACACATGCACACATATAGACATATAGAAACACAGCTTGACAGACATGCACACATATAGACATATAGAAACACAGCTTGACAGACATGCACACATATAGACATATAGAAACACAGCTTGACAGACATGCACACATATAGACATATAGAAACACAGCTTGACACACATGCACACATATAGACATATAGAAACACAGCTTGACACACATGCACACATATAGACATATAGAAAGAGCGAACACGCCCTCGAATTATATTTTCAAAGAGGTGACATATTGGGCACACTGGCCCGTCTCACAATAGGCCGTTGCAACCACTCGTCTTTCACACAGCAATAGTATGCTTTGTATTAGGCATACTAAATCCATGTTGCGGTACATTGGCAATATACATAATATGGGCAAGATATGATTGAGACATACATACATTGACACATACCTACACACATGCATAGTCATGCAGACATACATACATTGTCACATACCTACACACATGCATAGTCATGCAGACATACATACATTGTCACATACCTACACACATGCATAGTCATGCAGACATACTGATTTAGATTTTGTATCACAGCCAGAGATTCTGAGATAAGTAGCAACAAGTTTTTTTTTGTTGTTGTTATTTTCATTTTCTCTTCATTGTTTTCATGTTTTCATCCTTTCATTCTTCTCATCCCGTTCTTATGCCTTAATATAGTCACTGGAGCAGAAAGTTCCTGTTTGCTGATGATTGCGCTCTATACGCCAACTCAGAGGCAGACATGCAACACAATGTTTCAGCTTTCTCACATGCCTGTACCAACTTTGGGCTCAACATCAACGTGGAGAAGACTAGTTATGTACCAGCCAGCTCCTGGTGTTAATCGCACTGTGCCGAATATCAAACTGAATGGTCATAGACTAAGTGTTGTGGACACATTCACCTATCTTGGGAGCACTGTGTCCCAAGCTGTCACAATTGATGATGAAGTGAATGCAAGAATCTCCAAGGCCAGCGCGGCCTTTGGCAGACTGTACAAGAATGTGTGGGACAGAAATGGAATAAGCCTTCAAACAAAGCTGAAATTCTACAAAGCAGTTGTATTATCTACACTGCTATAAGATTGTGAAACCTGGACTGTTTACCAGCGACACGCTATGAAATTAAACAACTTCCACACATTTTGCCTTTTTTTTTTGGTTGCATATCCCTTACAGGACGTTGCAGTCAACATCAGCATTTTTCAGCTGCTGTTGATGTACTAGGCAAGATTACGCTCAGTAGTTTGTCATTGCTTTCTGAGCGGCCGGCTCACATACCCCGTAAGTTACCAACGCGTCGAGAACCGCTATAGATTCTCGCGCAGGTTACGTTACTCACGAGAATATACGGGATTACGGAGAAAGACGTTAACACATAGGCCAGGGAGACGGCCTTAGGAAGCTATTAAAGATTAGATGGCAAGATAAGATCCCAGGCAATGAAGTCCCAGAAAGAGTGTTCATGCCCAGTATCCACATTCTACTAATGAAAAATAAGATTCGCTGGGCTGGTCACTTGGCTCGCTTGCCAGATCACAGGCTCCCTAAATGAATTTTTTTTACGGCGAGCTGCGTTGTGGTGAACGCTCCCAAAGCGGCCAGAGGAAACGCTTTAAAGACACTCTGAAGATCTCACTAAAAGCTTTTGGAATTCATCATGACACTTGGGAGACTGCAGCCAGAGACAGAAATTCGTGGCGTACATCATTACACAAGGGTGCAGTCACTTGTGAAGCAAACATGACTGCACGAGCTGTGAAGAAAAGGCTGGACAGAAAAACCACTGCAGGAGATCCTCTTCCTGGAACGTCAAGCATTCTTTGCCCACATTGTCAAAGAACGTTTCGAGTCACAATAGACCTTACCAGCCATCTTAGAACTCACGGCTCCATACTTTCAACCCCATTGGATGACGTGAATGGTCATCATCATTCTTAATGGACAAACAACATGGAGGGTCTTCTCCGTGATTATATGTTGTGTTTTGTGTATGTAAGTGTTTGCTGAAGCGGCTAGTCGCCACAGGAACGTCCCGTGTGTAACATAATTGTGTTCTGTAAAGCTGCATTTTTGTTTTCGCATATCCTTTACAGGACATTGCAGTCAACACCAGCATGTTTCTACTGCTGTTGATGTCTTGGCAAGTTTTACTTTCAGTAGTCTGCCATGCTTTCTGCATCACCAGCTCACATACCTATTAAAGTAACCAACGCGACCCGATCCGCTGCCGAATCTCGCGTAGCTGTGTTTCATACGAGAGTTTACAGGATTACGGACAACGTCCTTAATCCCTACGACAGGGAGACCAGCAAAACTGCTTTACTGTATGTTATTTTATGTTGTTTGATTTCTATTTATAAATAATGGGCTTTAATAATGATTTAAAGGCAAGAAGATGAACTTAATTGCACCGGGTTTGATCCCATATGGCTGTGTCTCTTTCCGTACAACGGTCTGCCGAAAGCATCGCAAAAAGCACGGACTTGTAGCTCCAGCCACGACCTCCAGGAGTCTCCGAGAGTACTGCACCCTCGAATCGAATGACGGAGTTCTGGAAAGGAACCCACAATCTTCGAAGCACGGGGCAGGCTGCTGAACCACTCCGCCACGGAAATCTCTGATATAGTATCAATATTGCCGCTGTGTTACTGTCAGAAAATTACCTATTCATAGTTTAGATTCATGATATAGTATCGATGTTGCCGCTGTGTTACTGTCAGTAAATTACCTATCCATAGTTTAGATTCATGATATAGTATCAATGTTGCCTCTGTTTTACTGTCAGAAAATTACCTATCCATAGTTTAGATTCATGATATAGTATCAATATAGCCGCTGTGTTACTGTCAGAGAATTACCTATCCATAGTTTAGATTCATGATATAGTATCAATGTTGCCTCTGTTTTACTGTCAGAAAATTACCAATCTCTAGTTTAGACTCATGATATAGTATCAATGTTGTCACTGTGTTACTGTCAGAAAATTACCTATCCTTGGTTTATATTCATGATATAGTATCAATGTTGCCTCTTTAGATTCATCAAAGATAATTTACTTACTTTCAGAATGAAGACAAAATCTAGCGTTTAAACCTGTTGGAAATAGAAACGGAAAGTTTCGCCAACCATCTTGCTGCTTGATATTCAAAACGAGGCTGCCATGGTCGTCCCCTTCTTGGAATAATTAGGTCATGTCTCGTAAGTATATTCACTTATATTTATTTGCCTTAGCTTTATTATAATAAATGTCGTCTTCAGTTCAGTTGAGTCAAGAACCGACATCAGAACTCCCAGGACATTCCCATATGTATTCAGTCCTTATTTTCAACAGCCAGTAAAGAGTGACAATACCAATGGTACCAGTAGCAGTCTGATTATGTGTCTGTTTGGCCTTTCCTCGGAGTTTTGAGAGTCAGTCAGTTCCTTTAGTCATCCCCTGCAGTACCATTCTCCCCAATGATCTACCTGTTCTTTTACACCATACATACGAAATCAAAGGGCCTTACCATGCAGCAGTACCCCCCAGCGAGCGATGCAGACCCAGCCAAGCTGTCCGCCTGCTCGTTTCCCACAACACCAGCATGACCTGGGGAAAAATCCAACTGATGATCTCTATTTTTGATTAGGATAACAGAGACTAGAATTCACTGGCTGTAGATGTAGAAGTGAATTCATTAATTAATAATAATTGTAACAATAAGGGTGTAGTTATAAATACAGACGGGTCGGTTGTGGGGGAGGGCCTTCTCAACGCGCTGACCTGGCCTTGTTAAGGAAGCCGTTAGGTCCATCGCTATAACCATAAGCAGTGTGACAATTGGTGTTGGTAATGTTGGCATTAATTTGGCTTGAGTCGCGATACTACACACATGCGGAGATACACCTGATTCTCTGAGCGCAGACGTTGGACTGAGAATTTCTTATGTGTTGCTTAGTTCGGTGACTTAGCTCATCTTCGTATTAAAACATACAAGTGTTGTGGACCATGAAAGAGTGGATAGACTGCCTGGCATTGCCATTGTATCACCTATGAATCGAGTCCGCTTCATGATCGTCCTTTGAGGCTCAGGCCCAAACAATGAGTCTCAATTGAATGAATCAGTGTCAATAATTAGAATGCAATGCATGGGTCTGGCACAGTTAGTCGGTGTATGCTCACGTATTTACTACAGAGGAGACAGAGCACTTTTTGATGTGTCTGGAGTCAACTAAATGGATGCCTAACAGCAGATACAGCTATTTGTCGACTTACGACCTATGCAACTTACGACCATTCGACTTTACAACCACAATCACTAGCCATATTATTAACTCGAGTCTAGTGCTTCCACATTGACGTGGATAGGCCTTAGGTTCATACCAGAGTGCGATCAGCGTTGCCAGTAGTGGGTTGTGCTCAATATTTAAAGATTTATTTCTGCCTCAATTATCAATCAAAAGGCGTTGTCTGCAAAGATCAGGTTGTGTGACGGTTTATTCCATGCTCAGTCTTCGTAGACTTAGATGGATAACCTGATTTTTGCAGATGATGCTGCAGTTACGACCCACTCTGAGGAAGAATTACAATGTCTACTATCTGCATTCTCCAATGCTTGTTCAGAATTTGGTTTAACAATTAGCAAAAAGAAGACACAGATTATGTCACAAGGTGCACATGGGGTACCATCAATCTTTATTGACGACGCCGAACTAAAGATGGTAGACCATGTAATAATAATGTTTCCTACAGTATTTTCCACAACTGTATTTTGTATGTTTTGCAAATATTAAACCAGTTGTACATGTACAATTAATGCAGTGTTTTTCTTAAACCTGACGATGTAAAAATAAGAAACAGAATGGTGTAGAGATGATACAAATGGCACAAAATGAACATCGAAAATTATGATGTATAACACTAATAGCAGAAATTTATGATATAATTTAACTTAAATATTTTTATAACATCACTTCACATTACTGTACACATAGCGTACTCAACTTACGACCAAATCGTGTTACGACCGGTCTGTCGGAACTGATCGTGGTCGTAAGTCGACGACTAGCTGTAGTGACAAATCACGTCTGTTAACGTGTCTGTCCGTACGTGTAATACAAACCATAACCTAGGCAACTGTGACGTCACAGTTGTGTAACATCTCCCTCCCACATTCCCCCGTCCACTTCTTCCAGCAATTACTATTGACCTTTATATAGCTAAAGCAAGATTCTAAGCTTGTTTGTGCCGAGCCTGGCTTTCGTATTGCTGAACGTCATCATACCACAGCGCTTGACACCCAACCCACACAATTCTCTCCGCTCTATATGTCAATGATGTAACGCTTTGTATGCTGTTTTTCTGTTGTTGATGTTATTCATGTTGATGTACTGTTTTGGATATTAGACATTTTCAGGTTTGCTGCTTCGGATATTAAATATTCTGAGATGCCGTTTTCGATGTTAGACATTCTAATTTTTTTTTTCATATCCCTTACAGGACGTTGCAGTCAACACCAGCATTTTCAGCTGCTGTTGATGTAGGCCTACTAGGCAAGATTACGCTCAGTAGTCTGCCATTGCTTTCTGAGCGGCTGACTCACATACCCCGTAAGTTACCAACGCGGCGAGAACTGCTACCGATTCTGGTACAAGTTACGTTACTCACGAGAATATATTGGAATTACGGAGAAAGACGTTAACCCCTAGGCCAGGGAGTCCGACAGGCATTCTGATACTCTATATATATCGATTTATTTGATGTTATGGTACTCACTATTTCAATCTTACGAGGGGCGTTCAGAAAGAAATGCACCACATCGGTTTTCTCAGGAGCTGTTTATTCAACAAGTATGAAATGTATACTCAATATACATGGATATGTTATGTAAACATCCGTATTATTCGAAAGGAACTCATCAACTTGTACGGCGTTATGCCAGCGCGAATCAAGTGCATGTATTCCTTTCCCGTACCAGATTTCGTCTTGATCATGTGTCAGTTTCTTCGCTGCATGAATCACTCCTTCATCATCTTCACACCTTGACCCACTGTGTGGACCAAATAGATGAAAATCAGAGGGTGTCAAATCGTGACTATAGGGTGGATGGGGTAGTACAGTCCAACCTAATTTGGTGACTACCTCCCGCGTTGCCAGAATTGTGTGGGGGAGCGCATTCTCGTGAAGGAGAAGCAGGTCTGTTGGATTCTTGTGCGGCGAACTCTGCGAAAACGTTGATTGAGTTTTTTTTTAAAATGTCTTAATGGGATCTTGCGAATTGATTGTCTCTCTTCTTGGCACAGCATCCACAAGAATCACACCTTCAATGTCCCAAAAGACAGTGATCATGACATTTCCAGCTGAAAGAGTTGTCTTGAGTTTCTTCGTGGTGATTGCGGTTGATGACACTCCATTGACTGTGTTTTTGTATCAGAGTGGCCGATCAAGCAGCTCCGTAAGTCCAGTGCCTGATTCTTTGATTCTGTGAACCCAGCAACTGACTGTACTCCTGTTGACTGCAAAACTTCCATACACATCACATAGACACTTGTGAATATTCACAACAGTTTCCTTCCTTGCAACGAGAAATTCTATTACAATTCGCTGATAATAATGCAAGTTGCTAACACGCTCCATTTCAACGATTTAGGGCAGCCATATTATTTGATAGCTTGGGTTGCAATTTGAAACACACAATCGGCACATGTCATATTTGAAGCGTGCAAAATTTAATGTTTCTATCTTCATTATTAGCTGGGAAAAACAATGTAGTGCATTACTTCTTGAACGACCCTCGTATATACAATCATAGCATCATAAATCGCTTTCCACAGCACACATTAACTTTTAGAACATGAACTCCTCATAGGTTTACACTGTGAAAGTCATCTATTCTTCCTTCTCTTCCATACTATATATGTTCACTTCACCTGCATCTTCCCGCTTCACTCTGCCCCCCCCCCCCCCCCCCCCATTGTCAACCCTCTTATCGTCCCTCACAATTTCTCGACCTTTTCCCGTGATCTTCTTCACGCCTCTCTCCTTCCCAGACATGACTGTACCCAATAACTTACAGGCCACAGCGTATCTTCCCGTCGTTTGCCACATAACGCAGCTTACTTCTGAATTCATCATCATCATAAAGTGTCACGCCGATCAGCGTGGGTGGTCATGTTTAGCAATCTCACACGATCACCTGGAGTCATCAGGTCGACATGACTATCTCAACCGGGCAAGGCTGCTCCCATAGCGCACCCATTTACGCGGCTTCTTTGATTCTCTATCAAATGACGAACCGTGATTTTCTAAGCAATTGTAAAGAAGGTCAGCTTGCCAAATCTTTAATTCTTATCAGTGACCATACTGGTCGATGACCGTAGCCATTGTCTCCAAAAAGATATCCCCTGCCTACGGTCGTTAAATTGGAGACCATAACCAACAACTATCTGACTATGAAATCCATTTATTACATGGCACCACCATTCATGGCTTCACAGAATGCATTAGATTTCATAAAACAGCCAGAACAGATTCGGTGTAATGTGTTGAAACATGATCTGTTTTGTGCTATTTCTACTTCTTTTGTGTTCACCCGATACTTGTTTTGTTTTGCAAGTAATTATGTTGTACCTGTTTACTACATAGCTGCAATATTCGCGCCTGTGAGTCGACACATCCGACTTTCACATCATTTGCTATTCGTTTGAGGTTTTATGTTATTTGTTTTCTACGTGCTATACATAATATAATAATATAATAGTATCCTTGTTATAAGTTCACAAAAAACGGAAGCTATTTGGCCATAAACTCAAAAATGCAGCTCCCCTTTATAACAGTAATCTGACGTTAAGCACCCATTTACTAAGCTCACGACCATAAATTCCTGTCTATTGATCTGGCACACGTGTTGAGGGTTTGGCCTTTGTGTGTGTCAAGAACATCTGCACATGTCTTATAGAAATTTATCACGCAACAGCCGCACTGAAATAAATCCGGGTTGAAGATTTGGGAGACTCACTTCAGTGACCATTCTGTGTTAGACTGGTTGAAGCGTTGGGAGACTCACTTAAGTGACCGCCCTACGTTTGTGTTGGATTGACTGTAATTATTTCACTCCTAATGGAATGAGTGGGACTAGATTCAAATTTGGATATTGTACGTTCTTGTGTTGTATAGAGAGGCAGATTGTGAGGTAACTAAGATAATATTATTGTAGATGACATTAGATTGTGAGATAGCAAAGATTATATTATTGTAGATGACATTAGATTGTGAGGTAACTAATGTTATGCTATTATAGAGGGTGTTAGATTGTGTGGTAAATAAGATAATATTACTGTAGATGACATTAGATTGTGAGATAGCAAAGATTATATTATTGTAGATGACACCAGATTGTGAGGTAACTAATATTATTCTATTATAGAGGGTGTTAGATTGTGTGGTAAATAAGATAATATTATTGTAGGTGACATTAGATTTTGAGACAGCAAAGATTATATTATTGTAGATGACACCAGATTGTGAGGTAACTAATATTATTCTATTATAGAGGGTGTTAGATTGTGTGGTAAATAAGATAATATTATTGTAGGTGACATTAGATTGTAAGATAGCAAAGATTATATTATTGTAGATGACACCAGATTGTGAGGTAACTAAGATTATGCTATTATAGAGGATGTTAGATTGTGTGGTAAATAAGATAATATTATTGTAGATGACGTTAGATTGTGAGA
Organism: Cepaea nemoralis; assembly: GCA_014155875.1. Classification (NCBI taxonomy): domain Eukaryota; kingdom Metazoa; phylum Mollusca; class Gastropoda; order Stylommatophora; family Helicidae; genus Cepaea; species Cepaea nemoralis. The sequence continues at coordinate 154,201 of JACEFZ010020302.1, forward strand.
TAACTAAGATAATATTATTGTAGATGACATTAGATTGTGAGGTAACTAAGATAATATTATTGTAGAGGACATTAAATTGTGAAATTTTTTTTCCCGCGTTTCCATCCTATTTTAGGATATTGCGGTTAACATCAGCATCTTTCAGCTATATGTTGATTCCTAGGCTAGATTACGCTCATCAGCACGTCACGACTTTCTGAGCGACCGGCTCCATACTCTAATAAGTTACTGTCGCGACTCGAACCGCTTCCAATTCTCGTGCGCTCACGTCAACCACGAGAGTATTCGTGGTTAAGGAGAAAGCTGCTAGCGCCTAGACCAGGGAGCCGGCAGATTGTGAAATAACTAAGATAATATTGTAGATAACATTAGAATGTTAGGTAACTAAGATTATATTATTGTAGAGGACATCAGTTTGTGTTTGTTGTAAGATAATATTATTATAGAGGACATTAGTTTGTGTGGTAACTAAGATAATATTATTGTAGAGGACATTAGATTGTGAGGTAACTAAGATAATATTATTGTAGAGGACATTAGATTGTGAGGTAACTAAAATAATATTATTGTAGAGTGCATTAGATTGTGTGGTAACTAAGATAATATTATTGTAGAGGACATTAGATTGTGAGGTAACTAAAATAATATTATTGTAGAGTGCATTAGATTGTGTGGTAACTAAGATAATATTATTGTAGATGGCATTAGATTGTGAGGTAACTAAGATAATATTATTATAGATGACACCAGATTGTGAGGTAACTAAGATAATATTATTGTAGAGGACATTAGATTGTGAGTTCAGATTGTGAGGTAACTAAGATAATATTATTGTAGAGGACATTAGATTGTGAGGTAACTAAGATAGTATTATTGTCGAGGACATTAGATTGTGTGGTAACTAAGATAATATTATTGGAGAGAACATTAGATTGTGAGATAGCAAAGTTTATATTATTGTAGATGACACCAGATTGTGAGGTAACTAAGATAATATTATTGAAGAGGATATAGATTGTAGGTAACAAATATAATATAACAGTAGAGGACAAAAAGTGTGAGGTAACTAAGATAATATAACTGTAGAGGAAGCTAGATAATATTAGTGTAGAGGACATGGATTGTCAGGAAACTGTAAGATAATATTGTAAAGGACACTAGATTGCCAGGGGACTGTATAAGACGAGGTAAAAAAGAATAGTCTGTAGTAAAGTAGTGTAGTGTAGTAAATAAAAGTCGTATAGAGTAAATTAAAGAAGAATAGCGTATGGTAAGGTATTTAGTGTGTAGTGTGGTAAATTAAACTCGTATAAAATAAATTAAATAAGAATAGCGTATGGTAAAACAGCCGGCTCCGTGGCCAAGGCTTGCGAACGCGGTTCGTGAGCCGCTTATCAGGCGTTCGAAACTCAGCTGCGACCGATTTGTGCAGCAAACCGTGTCGCGTTGTGTTATAACGTGTTGGTATGGGAGCCGGTCGTTCAGAAAGCAATAGGCAAACTACTGAACGTAACAATTGCCTAGTACATCAACAGCAGCTGAAAAATGTTGGTGTTGACTGCATCGTCCTGTAAGGAATATGCAACATTAAAAAAAAAAGATATGTAGTGTTTAGTGTGGTAAATGAGAGTCGTATAAAGTACACTAAAGAATAATTGTGTATGGTAAGGTATGTAATGTGTAGTGTGGTAAATGATAGTCGTATAAAGTAAATTAAAGAAGAATAGTGCACGGCAAAGTAAAAGAGAGTTGTATGTCTTACGGTAAAGTAAAGGTAGTGTTTGGTAAGGTTCTAAAGTACTAAAGTCGATAGGGCCGACTTCATTGCACCGGGTTATCCCCACATGGCTCGGGCTCTTTTCGTTGAACGGCAAATCGCTTGCCGAGAGCATCGCACACAGCACGAACTCTGTAGCCCCAGCAATGACCCCCCCTCCCCCAAGAGTTTCGGGAAAAAATTGCATTCGTGGTCTGAATGACGCACACCGGGGTATACACCCACCACCATCAAAGCGCGAAGCAACAGAATTAACCACTTATCTTTGGTAAGGTATAAGAGAGTACTGTATGTCCAGGTATAATGGCTGGTCGTTTAGACAAGTTGAAGTTTATAGCTGTAGCACACGAAAATAACAGAGCTGTCAGACATGAATGATCACTATTCTTAGTACCTGGAATTTGGAAAACGTAAGATTTAAAGTGATTTGCCTGTTTGTTGGTAGAAAGTAAATGTGAATCCAAACTGGCAGCTTTTGGAAATCTCTCCAAACATCGAAGATAATCATCACATTAATACAGGAGGAATAGCAATGTGCTTTGACAACGGCACGGATTGTGTCAAACATAGGAAAGAGGGTAAGAAGTTTTCATGTACAGTTTTCTGTTTGTTGAATACAATCGCTAGATCAGTGGTTCTCAACCGGTGGGGAATTCCCCCCCCCCCAGGGGAATTTTAGGGTTTCCGGGGGGTGGGGTGGGGGAATGAAGATCATTTCAAAATCCCGTTAATACAAGAACCGATTACTTGATATTGCTTTTCCCTTCATACTTTACAGTTATGTACGTCTCATCCTTCTAAAATTCATTCTATAAAGTAAGTAGACCCACAAATCACGTTTTATATGGATGTCTAGACCTGTTTTAACATATTTACCTTTCATTTTTACGTATACTGTGGGGGAATTTTTAGGTAGGAAATATGAAAGGGGGGGGGGGGATGACGTTCTGAAAATATGGTGAAGGGGGCACGGACCAAATTTTTTATAGGATGGGGGGGGGGGGGAATGACGTTCTGAAAATATGGTGAAGGAGGGCACGGGCCAAAAAAGGTTGAGAACCACTGCGCTAGATAATTATCTTCTTCTTCTTTTGCCTTCTATCCCCTATTGGGGCACAGGCCCTCAGTCAAGTCACTCCATGTCCTCCTAGCTTTAATTATTCCAGACAGCTCCGTTCATGTCCTCATATACTGTTCACTTCTGTTTCTATTTCTCTTTTCTGTGAGTCCCTCCTCCCTCCCTCCTCCTTTGCGATTCGGAATCTCCTCGTTCACCCCCTCGCGCCACGTCACTTATCCACCTTTCCTCTTGGTTGGTTTGGTTATTCTGTTTTCTTTAACTTTAGACGTGTCCACGATTGGTTGGATTTTGCGGTTAAAGTTTTTCCCCGGGATGAGGCAGCCAGCCCCAAGCCCAACCCCTCTTCGTTGCTTCTTACGACCTGTATGGCAGGTTACAGTGTGATACTATTCTATGCTTTCATTAAGGGTCGCGGAAACACAAGGGCGGTACTCAAAGAGTATGATGTGTAGGGTGAAGACAAGCTTGCTTGTGCATAGCGACAGGCTTCAGTTTTCCCCAGGTCATGCTGGTGTGTTGAGAAACGAGCAGGCGGACAGATTGGCTGGGTCTGCACCGCTTGGTGGGGTACTGATGCATGATAAGGCAGACGTGGTCGGCGCCTTTTGTAATCGTGTGTATAGTGCAGAAGAGCAGGTGGATCATCACGGCTTGGAGAGAAGGGTGCTGCAGGGAGTGACTAAAGGTACTGGCTCGAAACTCTCAGCAACGGCTTGATGGACAAATACTCAGACTGCTAATGGCACAGTTAGTACTGGGGCTGTTCGCTGGCTGTTGCAGATGAGGGCATAACACGAATGGGAATATCCCGAGTGCTATTATCTCGGTTCTTGAATCAACTCAACTCAACTGAACACGGGCGGTACCCTCCTTAGTCGCTTCCTTCGACATGCCAGGCAGGCTGCACTGTTAATGTTCTGTCCTTCCCATTAGGGTCCCGGTAATACACAGGAGAGATAACTATATCTGAACCTAAATGGCCCAATGCGTGAAGCTTCCATAGTTTGCCGCATTGTATGCCCGGTTAGTGGGCTCGCTTGCAAGGTTGATAAGGGGCTGCGCTGATAATGTCATGGGCACGGCCGGACGAGGATTCACTGCCTAGGCTGGTCGGCTGCTATAGTGAGGAACAGATTGGCCAGCTACTCCTCCTTGCTCGCAGGCCTAGAAAACATGATGGCCCTAACGCGACAGACACATAGCAGGAAAGTACTTCGGGACACATTTAAAACAAAATATCACCGATTAGCGGGCTAGTGAAGTTAGTAGGAAGCTGCGCTGATAATATGAGCACGGTCGGACGAGGGGGGGGGGGGGGTGTCAACGCATGGACTCCTTGCCTGTTAAGTGAGGGAAAGAGGGGTCATCTATCCCTCTGTGCTTTCAGGCCTGAAAAATGTAATGGCCCTATCACATCACAAACTCACGACAGGAAACTACTTTGGAACACACATAGTTTTGATATGCTTGATTGCGCTTCACTTCAAATTGTTCTAATGACTAATGCGCTAATGCGCCATTTAAATTCAAGTTATGTCCTGTGTCTTCGCATGGATGCGTTGAATGGCAACTTGTGTATTTATATTTCATAAACATATGGTCTAAGACCATGGCACGAGAAAGGCTGTTTGTCCTCCAGCCAGCGGAACGCCGCTGTGACTGCCTCCACCTGCATTCTCAGACAAAACGTTGTGGTATCATATACCCCACTCTCTCATATAGCAAACACCTACCCCCAACCTTGGCCACAGACACCCAGGAATGATAATATCACAATGTGTCTATTTATGTCTCTGTATAGAGGGGAATGTCTCTCTGTATAGAGACATAAGTACAGACATAAATAGAGATACATATAGACATAGAGACATAAATAGATACATAAATAGAGACACACATAGAGACATAAAAACGCCTATGCCACATTGCAAGACACATTATGATGATGACGACACAGAAATATAAGTTGTGACGCCATTGAAATAGTAAAAGAAATAAATTCACTAATATTGATTAGCAGTCATAGAAGTAGAGGACAGGAGTAGCGACCAGAAGACACCATGGACAATACAAACATTCACAGCTGTAGGGTAGCTACACGAGTATTGGAAACTGCTGCCTACTTGTCAAGATGGCGTTTTTCGAAGTACGTGTATTCCTTCCGTCAGGTTATGTGAGGTTCTGTGTGGCAGTGAAGATGTGGTAAGAAAGTTTAGAATATGGTGAACAGACAAGAATGTTGAGAATATTGTGAACAGAGAAGACTTGAGAAATCGGGGACAGACAAGAATGTTAAGAATATCGTGAACAGAGAAGACTTGAGAAATCGGGGACAGACAAGAATGTTGAGAATATCGTGAACAAAGAAGAATGTTGAGAATATCGTGAACAGAGAAGAATGTTGAGAATATCGTGAACAGAGAAGAATGTTGAGAATATCGTGAACAGAGAAGAATGTTGAGAATATCGTGAACAGAGAAGACTTGAGAAATTGGGGACAGACAAGAATGTTAAGAATATCGTGAACAGAGAAGACTTGAGAAATCGGGGACACACACGAAGTTGAGAATATCGTGAACAGAGAAGAATGTTGAGAATATCGTGAACAGAGAAGAATGTTGAGAATATCGTGAACAGAGAAGACTTGAGAAATCGGGGACAGACAAGAATGTTAAGAATATCGTGAACAGAGAAGACTTGAGAAATCGGGGACAGACAAGAAAGTTGAGAATATCGTGAACAGAGAAGAATGTTGAGAATATCGTGAACAGAGAAGAATGTTGAGAATATCGTGAACAGAGAAGAATGTTGAGAATATCGTGAACAGAGAAGAATGTTGAGAATATCGTGAACAGGGAAGAATGTTGAGAATATCGTGAAAAAGAAGAATGTTTAGAATATCGTGAACAAAGTTGAATGTTGAGAATATCGTAAACAGACAAGAAAGTTGAGAATATCGTGAACAGAGAAGAATGTTGAGAATATCGTGAATAGAGAAGAATGTTGAGAATATCGTGAACAGGGAAGAATGTTAAGAATATCGTGGAAAAGAAGAATGTTTAGAATATCGTGAACAAAGTTGAATGTTGAGGATATCGTAAACAGACAAGAAAGTTGAGAATATCGTGAACAGAGAAGAATGTTGAGAATATCGTAAACAGACAAGAAAGTTGAGAATATCGTGAACAGAGAAGAATGTTGAGAATATCGTAAACAGACAAGAAAGTTGAGAATATCGTGAACAGAGAAGAATGTTGAGAATATCGTGAACAGAGAAGAATGTTGAGAATATCGTGAACAGAGAAGAATGTTAAGAACATCGTGAAAAAGAAGAATGTTTAGAATATCGTGAACAAAGTTGAATGTTGAGAATATCGTGAACAGAGAAGAATGTTGACAATATCGTAAACACAGAAGAAAACAAACCCTGAGATACCAGAGCTTCAGGTGTTACAAGATCACGTATCATCATCATCTTTATCATCTTCCACTTTTACCGTAAAGGTTCGTGGGGAGGAATAATTGATGTTCCGACGCTCGATGGGTCCCACTCGAAAGTGTCATTCTGTGTGATTGTACCATGACTTTGCTGTCGTCAATCCATTTTCTTCTCGGGTGTCCTCATATTATCGTATCAAATCTTTTTTGGTGTAGTGTCAGTGCGTGCAGTTGATGGTATTGAATTCTAGCAAGATGGCCGAACGATCTGATCTTCTGCCTTTCAATATATATGGTAGAAGGTGTTGATCCCACTGTATGTCTGCTAACATAATTTCTTTTTTGGTCTCGGATAATTAAGTTGGCAGCTCCTCTCAAGCACCTCACCTCGCAGATGAACCATAACAATCACAAAGAAAAGACAAATGCATAGTGTTGAGTATTCCAAAGGAATAGGAGGGATAACAAGATTGACCGTATGTGGGAAAGTATAGGGTGTATTTTTAATGACTGTGCAATGTTTGAAAATATTGACGGTCCAAGTTTTGTATTCACCGTCTGTAAAGTTCAGCAACATTATAGGTAAATACAAAACTTGGACCGGCAATATTTTCAAACTCTGCACGGTTATTAAAAATACACCCGGTACTAGACAAGAGAGGCACAGAAAGGCAAGGAAAGGGTGTCAAAGGTATTGGAGAATTGATTTCATTGCAGCTGGTTGATCCCACATGGCTCGGTGTCTTTCTGCAGCGTGGCCTGCTGGAAACGTCACAAAGTACGAACTCCGTAGCTCCAACGACCACCCTCGGGAGTCTCCGAGAAAGTTCCACTAGTGAACCGAATGTCGTAGCTCAGAATCGAACACATAATCTTTGGAGAGTGAGGTAGCGGAGTAACTGCACAGTCACAGAGGCTCCCAGAAAGACAAGAATGGATGTGGAAAACTTAAACTGTTGGGCAGTAAGTAATAATATACGTGTCACCGCGTTCAACAACATATTAGACGACAGAGAGGGTTGAAGGGTCGTTATCGCCATTGTTAGCTCTAGGCTAGGCATAATTTTTTTCCAACTGGGATGAGACTGCAATGTCTCTGATTGTTTACGTATCTTTGTACTGAAGGGTTTGGAGTTGATTGGTTGCTTAGCTGGTTGGTTGGTTAGTTAGTTGGTTGGGTGGTTTGTTTTTTGATTGGGTGGTTAGTTAGTTAGTTGGTTGATAGGTTGGTTGGTTAGTTCGTCGGTTGGTTGGTTGGTTAATTAGTTGGTTGGTTGATAGGTTGGTTTATTGGTTAATTGGTTAGGTGGTTGGTTGATAGGTTGGTTGGTTGGTTAGTTGATCGGTTGGTTGATTGGTTGGTTGATTGGTTAGTTGCTTAGTTATTAGATTGATTAGTTGGTTAATTGGTTGGTTGGTTAATTGACTGGTTGATTACTTGATTGGTTGGTTGGTTAGTTGATTGATTGGTTAGTTATTCGTTAGTTGGTTGATTAGTTGGTAGGTTGGTTGGATAGGGGATTGGTTAGGGCTTGGTTGCTTGGTTAGTTGATTGGTTACTTGATTGGTTGGTTTAGTTTAGTTTTAGTTTACTTTAGTCGATGGATCAACATCACGGCACACGGGTGCAACCCATAAGTGCTCCGTTCTTCTCCTACCTCAAACCTGAGTCTGAAGAAACTCAGCTCAGTGCACGAACTCTGTAGCACCGGCGAGGATCCTGAAATACTTTGGGTAGACTTTTAACTCAGAACTTTGCCGAGGCAGCGCCGTTAAGCTATTCTTTTTCGACTTCCAGCTACCAAGGGATTTGTTAAGTGCGCAACAATACACACGGGCGTCCGATCTCACTACCCAGAGACCAGGGGAAATTTTATTACTAGAAGTCCACGTGAAAAAAAATCCCGGTCCTCACCGAGGCTTGAACCCGGGACCTCCAGCACTCGAGGCAGACACCATACCTCAAGACCACGCAGTCCCCTTGATTGGTTGGTTTGTTATTCGTTAGTTGGTTAGTTGATTAGATCGTCAATCAATTGCAATGAAGAAAAAGGTGGCATGAGCCCAGAGAGAAGGACTTGCATCTTTGGGGATGGCAAGATGAAATACCCGTTTAAATACTCAAAAAAGGTAACATAAAATCATACCAGCACGACACAGACTGAACTTGAGAGTTGCTCATATGTAGTTGTTGGTCACGGTCTCAATATCGTGATGGTAGGCAGCGATCTGATTGTATAGACAGTAGCTACAGTCACTAACCGTTATAGTCACGACTTAGAAAGAAAGCTATGGCAGGCTAACATCCTTACAGATGTCTAGAAAACTGTAGCCAGTACAGAAAGTATGGTGATAGACTGTTTTGTGGCCAAGGTTTTACACAGTACCGGCCACTGAATACTGATCATCTGTCGTGGTGAGGCAGATGTAGAGATCTTGCTACAGACCAGGTACACGAAGTACCATCTCCACGGAAACTGGCTTACAGAGCTCTTCTCTCCCTTTCCAGGCGCAGGAACGGACAGGGTTTGCAAAACCGGTACTTGAGATTTACAACTAAGGAGAGACCTGGCCATCTAGGGAACCTGGGCCAAACTGTAAACCCAGTCTCTGAACAGACCTACCTCAGACTGTAGTTGTCTGGTTCCTGTCTTGTGACCTTATCAGACAATTGAAATAATTTATTTGTGCAATTGTTCATCTAGAGATAACAGGGAGAAAAATGTGATAATTTGCCAGATTATGGTTCTTACTAAAGGTGTGCTAATTCACTTACTTCCCTTGGTTTTTGTTTTTTTGTGATTTCTAACCTGCATTATCTCCCGCTGCTGCAGTCATTGATTCCCGTATATAATATTTAGGAAATCGATGCTGAACCTAACGGCTTAGTCGAGTCCACTGCTTACCTACGCCTACAACCACACTGCTGCAGACTTGGCCTTGTCATACAGTAAAGGTCATAACGGTGTCAAGTTGATTAAGTTCACTTTCTTTTCACTGTCGCCACATCTCTTAACTTAGGAAAATCGATTTGTAATCTCCGGTTGGTTGATTAGTTTTTGATTCCCTTGTAGATAACAGTGTCACCTTGATGTATGTTACTCTGGATCAGTTGATGCACTTCGAACTCAGTGCGGCCCGCTGCCCATTCTCTGCAGTCACGATCCAGTGGTGAGAAACAAACGTAAGGTTGGAGGTTTTATTACAAAGGCTAATGGACAAGTCTTGAAAAAGGAGTCTGACATATGAGACTACGACACCCAGCATGAGAATGGAGGTGGAAGCAGTAACAGCGGCATTCCGTTGATTAGAGGAGACTACTGCAACACGCATTGTATTCATTACGGATTCAAAGAGTATGCTTAGGAAGGCGGAGAAAGGAATGTTTCGTGTGGAATGCTCACCTCGCTTCAGAGGTCACATATTGTGAGGATTGTACAGATATTTTACCCTGGCCATGCGTGTATGCTGGGGAATGAACAGACTGATGGGATTGCAAGGAATTCACCTCTTGGCGGTAGATTGCCTATGAACAAGGGAGAGGTGGTCGTGCTTTTGTGGGACAAGGTGGAGAAGGTGGGGGAACAGATTGAGAACCCGTACGTGGAAATAATGAGATTGCGGTGGATCGGTACAGGTTCTGGAAGAATCTCAAAACTGAGAGGGAAGACCAGGAGAACTTTAAATCAGATAGCGGTGGGAACGATTAGTAGTATAACTCTTCGTTGGCTGTTGAACGAGGGAACGGAGCACATATAGGAATGTTCTGAGTGCAGTGATGTCGGATCTTAACTTAACTCAACTCAACTTAAATCCGTTGTAAGACAATTATAATTCTTAAATCCCTTACATTGCATGGAATCTGTCTAAATGAAATGCATGCTGAAGTCGGACAAACAGATCTCTGAAGTGTATAACAAGTTGTGCCACACTTCCCAGAAAGAGGAACATAGAGGTATAATGTCCCCCTCATTTGACCAGAATGACTTAGAGGTCTAATTTCCCCTCTGCTAGCCTCGGTGATTTTAAATTCTAGTGTCCCCCTCGTATTGACCAGAGTGATTTAGAGATCTAATCACTCCATCGTGTTCCAGTAAAGCTCATAATCTACTTATCGTTTTTTTGTTTTTTTTGGTGATTCATTCATTGCCTCAACTAGTTAGAATGACTTTGAAGACTAATGTTTCCCTCTAATAGCCAGAGTGACTTAGAGGCCTAGTTCATCTGTAAGAGACAGAGTAATTTAGAGGTCTAAATTCCCCCTGTATTGGTGCCAGTGACTTAGAGATGTAGTGTCCTCCCCTCTAAACAACGATATCTAGAGAATCAATCATAGCACTCCCTGCCAGGTGTTCCTGCTAACATTTTCTCGTTTGACTTCTCGGACAAAGGATAAAAGTCGAAGGTCCCGTGTGCACGATCTTCACGTTGTAATGTCTCAGCATTTGGAGGTAGTAACCTCTATGCTGTGTAGGCCGCCGGGGGCCGAGGGGAAGAGTTAAGCATGGTACTAATTCAAGCCGAGCTGAAGTCAGATGTACTTCTGGGAGTCGGTCGTTCACAAAGCAGAGGCAAACTACAAGACGTAACAATTGCCGTGTGCGTCATAAGTAGCTGAAAAATGCTGGGGTTGATTGCGATGTCCTGCAACGAACATGCAACTACCGTCTCTATAACTGGACCACAACACAGGCCACTAACGTCATGGTCGAAACGAATAGAAGGTGACGAGGAAACCGATTTAAACAACAAAGCTTTGTCAGAAATCTCACCGAACAGCGAAAGCCAGCCTGTCATGTGCGCGGAGTCTAGAGTGTAGACACGTAATCAATAGATCAATTACAAGGTGTTACTTTACTTTACATACAACTGGTCAAATCAATATTGGGAGCATTATTAATCCGCTTAAGCTGCCCAAGCAGTTCGCACATGAGTAATTTTATTACCCTAATGAACGCGAAAGTTGTACACCATATCCGATACTCACAAGTTATGAGTACTTATCTGTTATCTGTTGGGGTATCATCTTTACACTCCGGACAAGTCCACGGGTGTTTTCTCTCTCTCTCTCTCTCTCTCTCTCTCTCTCTCTCTCTCTCTCTCTCTCTCTCTCTCTCTCTCTCTCTCAGTCTATATATATATAGTATATTTGTCTCTATCTCTGGATGTACCTATGTATATCGCTGTCTGTCTGTGTTCTTCTATCTGTCTATATGTTTGTGTACCAGTCTGTTTGAATATCTTTATCTGTCTCGTTTCATCTGCTTGTCTATCTCTGGTGTCCGTCTGTAAATCTCTTGCTGTCCGTTTGTATTTCTCTCTCCCTCCCCCTCTCTCCTTGCATTTCTCTATTTGTTTGCCCGGCTGTATATCTCTCTGTCTTTTGCCCGTATAAACAGCTCTCCATATTATATGTGTGTCGTTCTGTATGCATGTCTATGTATCAATATGTATGTATGTGTGTCAGTATGTATGTCTGCCTGTCTGTCTCTTTGCGTGGCTCTGTATCCCCTGTCGCTACTAATATTTTATTGCCACAGTCTTTCACTCTCTCATCTCCCCTTGTGTGTGTGTGTGTGTGTGTGTGTGTGTGTGTGTGTTTGTTTGTGTGGCCACTAGTCCACCTCTCACCCATTGTTGCAGTCTCTCAATCCCTCTCAATGTGTGTACGTGAGTTTGTCATTGCCCAGTGTGACCCCGACACTTACTCTCACCATTAGTTACCGATTGCCGCAGTCTCTCTCTTCTCTCTCACCCTCTCTGTACGTGTGTATGTCTCTGTGTGTGTGTGTGTGTATGTGTGTGTGTGTATGTGTGTGTGTATTGGCCTGTGTATGTATTCCCCCACACCTTCTGGCTCCACTAGCCCACCCATTGCTGCAGCCTCTCTCTCCCTCTATATGTGTGTACGTAAGTTTGTCACTGCCAGTGTGACCCCAACATCTCCTAATCACCACTACTCCACCCCCACCCAAAAAAAAAAACATTCCTGCAGTCTCAGACTCCTTCTCTGTATGTGTACGTGAGTTTGTCACTGCCAGTGTGACCCCGACACCTCATTTCACCACTAGTCCCCCATACAACACCAACAATCCCCAAAGTCCTGACACAACACACCACCTAAATCCACGTCTGCTGTGCTGGAGTTAACAACCTTCACCCCCCCAGAAATCAAATAATGGCGACCTGAATGTCCCCCTGGTGTCTGGTGTACCGGCTTACATAAACAATTACCGCGCCCTGGTAATCTGCGAGAACATTTATTTCCCTTACGGCAAACTTTTTGCTAGACCTGGACACTGACTCATTTCCTTGGCTGATTCTGAATTTGTGAGAATTGTGTCTTGTTTCGTTAGAAACATTAGATTATATACGCACTGAAGATAGTCTGACCCGCTAGATAGGGGAGATAAATAGCACTGAAGATAGTATGATCCACTAGATCAGTGGTTCTCAACCTTTTTTGGCCCATGTGTCAAAAGGGGGCCCCCCCTTTTACCATTTGTTCAGAACGTCACCCTCCACCCCCCCCCCCTTCTTTCGAATTTCCTCCCTATAACCCTTACACAGTATACATAAAAATGGAAGCTAAATTAAATAACATATACTAGAACAAGTCTAGACATCTACATAAAACGTGATTTGCGGGTCTACTTACGTTATAAAACGAACTCCATTAGGGCGAGAAATACAGAACCATAAAATTTAGATGGAAAAACAATATCAAGTAACTGGTTCTTGTATTAATGCGATCTTGAAATAATCTTAATTCCCCCACCGTCCCCCCTTGGAAACCCTAAAATTCCCTCCTGGAGGGGGGGGGGGGGAAGGGGGAATTCCCACCGGTTGAGAACCGCTAGATAGACGGAGGGGGACAAACAGCACTGAAGATAGACTGATCTCCTAGATCAGGAGTCACCTAACGTTTTTATTTACGGCGGGCCGGATAACTGAAAATAATGACGAGCTCGGGCCGCATACTCATTCTGTACAATACTTGCGCCGTCTCCTTGGCGAAGGTGTTACGAACGCGGTTCGTAATCCCGTATACCCGCGTTCGAAACACAGCTGCACGCGATTTGACAGCAGACCGCGTTGCGCTGTTTTTTTTACAATATGGTATGGGTGCCGGTCGTTCAGAAAGCAATGGCAAACTACTGAACGTAAACTTGCCAAGACATCAACAACAGCAAATAATGCTGGTGTTGACTGCAAACGTTCTGTATACTATATGCAACTAACTTTTACAACACTTGCAAGCCAAACCAAAGCTCTGGGGAAAAAAGTCGACAACCTAAGTTAATCATGAGTGAGTGGCCTGCAATGCACACAAAAAACTAAGATAACCAACATATTCATTTACTATAAAAAGTTATCAACGAAGGCGACGTTAGCAAAAAGATAGTTACATCAGACATAATGTGCACATGTCTGAATCTCACAAACTAAGCAGCAAAAAAGGTTAGTGAGATTTGTGAAACTGATATTTGGCTTTCAAAATATCATCAATGTTTGGTTTGGAATTGCTGCATCGAATCAAGAGAATTGCTTTCAAATGTTCATCACCCAATCTCGTTTGATGTGTTGACTTCAGATACTTAAGTTTTGAAAATGTTTGCTCACAGACATAAGTAGTTCCAAACACTGATACCATACCAGCGGCAAATTCTTCAGTTTAAGAAACTCAACATCAGGTAAGCAGCCCTACAATTCAAAACGTTTTCCTTCTCTGTGCTTCTCTTTAAACAATTCATTTGCTTGCAAATCAATGAGCTCTAATTGTAGTTACAATCAAACGGATTCTGGAACAGAAGAATTTCACTCTCAACTCTGTCAAGATTTGAAAATCTCTCCAAAAATGATTTTTTCAAGTCACGAATAATTCTTTTCGGAAAATCGAGGTTGATATCTACGGCGATTGTAGCACAAAACACTTTGACGCAGTGAAAATAAGATAAGTTTACTTCTTTCAGTTGTGCTTTATACAACGACAGCTAGCTCCGAAATCCTTTGATGGTTCTGTAAAGGTAATAGACGAGGTTATTCTTTCCCTGAAGTTTCAAATGCAGTTCATTCATGTGGGACGTGTTGTCGACCAAAAATGACAACTTTGACAGTCAGGTAGGATCTGAAAGTCCAGATTGACACCACGAATGAACACGAGAAGCTGTGACGTACTTGAGAGATCAGTAGACTCATCCAGCGCCAGAGAATACCACAAGTTCCTAGTTTTCTTGCGTATCTGTAGCACTATGTTCTCTCCAAGTTCTTCTGATCTTCGCACAACTGAACTTGCCGAAAGGCTGGTAGTTCCAAACAAATCGACTTTTTCAGGTCACAAGTCATTTGCTGCTTCCATCACACACTCTTTGATGAAGTTGGCATCAGTACCCGATAAACGATTTTCCTCGTTCTGCCTGCTTTTGTACTGTTTTGTAACTTGTACGAGTGACAGATTAATTTTCAGCAAACTGTCTCGTGAAGATATTTCTTTGTGTTTCTAAACCACTTTTCATGGACTCATATTTCTCAGAGAGTGACTTTCCAGAAAACTTTGAATTTATTGATAGATGTTTTGTTGCGCAGTGACGCCGAAGATTGTATTCTTTCAAAACGGCAACACTTCGCTGCATATTGCGAAACTGGTTTTCGGGTCCTTTGTTTTAACAAAGAAGTACTTTACTCCCCATTCTTCATTGAAAACGCGACACCCGGAGTCCACTTTTCTTTTCTTAGTAGCAATAATGAAGGGTGAGGTACACGGGATCTGAAAATGAAAAAGACATTTAATTAGAAACAAAATTAAAAGCCTATCGAAACACAAGAAAAGCAGAGGACTACGGGTCCCTGGTGAAGCTACGGCGTACCAAAGGTACATATAAAGTTTATAGGTACCTTTGGTAATAGAATATATCTCATAATAAGGTTTGCAAAATATACAAATAAGGCCGGCCTAAATAAACAAACTAGAGCAGAGTTTTTCGACAAGGGTTCCGCGAGTGGCAGCAAGGGGTTCCGCTGAAACAGACCGAAATCGCCTAAATGCAACATTTCTGCCCATCTGGTTTATTACATAACTAGCTGACCCGGCCCGGCTTCGCCCAGACTCTGGTGTTGAGCATCTCATTTAATTCATATAAGTAGTCATATAAGTTCTCGTTCCCGTTACCGACTATCTGTCTGTCTGTCTGTCTGTCTGTCTATCTGTCTGTCTGTCTGTCTGTCTGTCTGTCTGACCCGGCCCGTCTTTGCCCAGACCCTGATGGGGAGCATCTCATTTAATTCATATAAGTAGTCATATAAGTTCCCGTTCCGACTATCTATCTGTCTGTCTGTCTGACCCGGCCCGGCATCGCCCAACTCCTGGTGGGGAGCATCTCATTTAATTCATATAAGTAGTCATATAAGTTCCCGTTCCCGACTGTCTGTCTGTCTGTCTGTCTGTCTGTCTGTCTCTCCCTCTCTGTCTGTCTGTCTGTCTGACCCGGCCCAGCCCATGGTGGAGAGCATCTCATTTAAATTATATAAGAAGTCATATAAGATCCCGTTCCCGACTATCTGTCTGACTGTCTGTCTGTCTTGGGTAAATGTAGGAGGGAGGAGGAAGAGGGAGGTGGAGGAGGGAAGAGGAGGGAGTAGGAGGCAGGAGGCAGGAGAAGTAGGGAGGAATAGGAGGGAGGAGGAGGGATTAGGAGGAGGAGGGAGGAGTAGGGTGGAGGAGGAGGCGAGGAGGAGGGAGGAGGAAGAGGGAGGAGGAGGGAGAAGGAGGGAGGAGGAGAACGCAGGAGGAAAAGGGAGCAGGAGGAGGAGAGGGAGGAGGAGGGAGAGGGAGGAGGGAGGAGGAGGAGAGAGTAGGAGGAGGGAGGAGGCGGAGGGAGAAGGAAGAGGGAGGAGGAAGAGGGAGAAGGAGGAGGGAGAAGGAGGGGGAGGAGGAGGAGGGAAGAGGAGGAGGGGAGGAGGAGGAGGGAGGAGGAGGAATGTGAAGGGAGGAGGAGGGAGGAGGTAGAGGGAGGAGGAGGAGGAGGGAGGCGGAGAGAGGAGGAGGAGGGAGGAGGAGGAAGAGGGAGGAGGAGGAATGTGAAGGGAGGAGGGGGGAGGAGGTAGAGGGAGGAGGAGGGAGGAGGAGGAGGGAGGAGGCGGAGAGGGAGGAGGAGGAAGGAGGAGGAGGAAGAGGGAGAAGGAGTAGGGAGAAGGAGGAGGAGGGGAGGAGGAGGAGGGAAGAGGAGGAGGGGAGGAGGGAAGAGGAGGAATGTGAAGTAGTCATATAAGTTCCCGTTCCCGACTGTCTGTCTGTCTGTCTGTCTATCTATCTATCTATCTATCTGTCTGTCTGTCTGACCCGGCCCAGGCCCACGGTGGAGAGCATCTCATTAAAATTATATAAGTAGTCATATAAGATCCCGTTCCCGACTATCTGTCTGACTGTCTGTCTGTCTTGGGTAAATGTAGGAGGGAGGAGGAAGAGGGAGGTGGAGGAGGGAAGAGGAGGGAGTAGGAGGGAGGAGACAGGAGAAGTAGGGAGAAATAGGAGGGAGGAGGAGGGATTAGGAGGAGGAGGGAGGAGTAGGGTGGAGGAGGAGGCGAGGAGGAGGGAGGAGGAAGAGGAGGAGGAAGAGGGAGGAGGAGGGAGAAGGAGGGAGGAGGAGAACGCAGGAGGAAAAGGGAGCAGGAGGAGGAGAGGGAGGAGGAGGGAGAGGGAGGAGGAGGAGAGAGTAGGAGGAGGGAGGAGGCGGAGGGAGAAGGAAGAGGGAGGAGGAAGAGGGAGAAGGAGGAGGGAGAAGGAGGAGGAGGGGGAGGAGGAGGAGGGAAGAGGAGGAGGGGAGGAGGAGGAGGGAGGAGGAATGTGAAGGGAGGAGGAGGGAGGAGGTAGAGGGAGGAGGAGGAGGAGGGAGGCGGAGAGAGGAGGAGGAGGGAGGAGGAGGAAGAGGGAGGAGGAGGAATGTGAAGGGAGGAGGAGGGAGGAGGTAGAGGGAGGAAGTGGGAGGAGGAGGAGGGAGGAAGAGGGAGGAGGAGGAGTGAGGAGGAGGAGAGGGAGAAGAAGGAGGGGGAGGAGGGAGGAGGTGGAGGAGGGAGGAAGAAGGAGGAGGAGGGAGAAGGAGGGATGAGGAGGAGGAGGGAGGAGGAGGAAGAGGGAGGAGGAGGAATGTGAAGGGAGGAGGAGGTAGAGGGAGGAGGAGAAGGGAGGAGGAGGAGGGAGGAGGAGAAGGAAGAGGGAGGAGGAGGAATGTGAAGGGAGGAGGAGGGAGGAGGTAGAGGGAGGAGGAGGAGGGAGGAGGAGGAGAGGGAGGAGGAGGAAGGAGGAGGGGGAGGAGGGAGGAGGAGGAGGAGGGAGGAAGAAGGAGGAGGAGGGAGAAGGAGGGATGAGGAGGAGGAGGGAGGAGGAGGAAGAGGGAGGAGGAGGAATGTGAAGGGAGGAGGAGGGATAGGGAGGAGGGGGAGGGGAAGAGGAAGAGGGTAGGAGGGAGGAAAAGGGAGGAGGGAGGAGGAGAGAGGAGGAGGAGGGAGGAAAAGGGAGGAGGGAGGAGGAGAGAGGAGGGAGGAGGTAGGAGGAGGAGGAAGAGGGAGGAGGAGGGAGGAGAAGGAAGGAGGAGGAAGAAGGAGGAGGAAGAGGGAGGAGGATGGAGGAGGGAGAGGGAGGAAGAGGGAGGAGGAGGAAGGAGGAGGGGAGAGGGAGGAGGGGAAGAGGAAGAGGGTAGGAGGAGGGGAGAGGAGGAGAAGAAGGGAGAAGGAGGGAGGAGGAGAAGGAGGAGGAGGAGAAGGAGGAGGAGGAGGGGAGAGGAGGAGGGAGGAGGCATAGGGAGAAGAAGGAAGGAGGAGGAGGAAGGAGGGAGAGGAAGGAGGGAGAAGTAGGAGGGGAGGAAGGAAAGTGAGGTGGAAGAGGAGGAGGAGGGAGGAGGAAAGAGGTAGGGGGAGGAGGAGGTAGAGGGAGGAGGAGGAGGAAGGAAAGGGAGGAGGAAGAGGAGGAGAAGGGAGGAGGAGGGTGGAGGGAGGAGGAGGTAGAGGGAGGAGGTAGGAGGAGGAAGAGGGAAGAGGGAGAAGAAGGGAGAAGGAGGAGGGAGGATGATTAGGGAGAAGGAGGCAGGAGGAGGAGGAGGGAGGCAGGAGGAGGAGGGATGAGGAGGGAGAGGGAGGAGGAGGGAAGATGAGAGAGGAGGGGGGAGGAGGCGGAGGGAGTAGGAGGGAGGAGGATGGAGGAGGAGGGGAGAGGAAGAGGGAGAAGGAAGAGGGAGAAGGAGGAGGGAGGAGGGAGAGGGATGAGAGGGAGGAGGAAGAGGAGAAGGGTGGAGGGAGGAGGTAGAGGGAGGAGAAGAGAGGAGGAGAGAGTTCGCCATTCCGAATTCATACTCGTCTAGTTCTTCCCTTCTACACGACTGTAGATAACCTCCTTACACATAAAAAGATGAATTGTTATTGATATTGCCGTGGCATGGAGGAATATCAGCAGCAGAGTTGATCCAAAAAACCAAAGACTGAGATCTACGGAGAGCCATGAACGCCTACGCCAGCCGGCACGGCACTTGATGATGATGATTGCCGTGTGACGATTCTGTGTAGTCACGTCATTATCTTCCCTTTCCCTAGCGTTTTGGTTCGGGGATTCTTTCATCATCATCATCATATATTTACGTACGTATTTTGGGAGGGGGAGGAGGGAGGAGGAGGAAGAAGAAAAAAAAAACTATGACAGTTGACAGTTCTGGAATGAAAGGAAGGCGTGTAGAAAATTTCATCTCAATCGGATGGGCCGTTCGCGAACGTATAAAGGACATACAGACAGACATAAATACAGACAGACAGACGATCCTTATTTATATATAAGAAGTACGACATACCCTTGCACAGAGTTCCTTGAGCAACGTAAACATTTGCGTAAGGATCTGCTCCAGCAGAAAGGTTGAAAAACACTGGCCTAGAGACCAGCTCGATTAACATCGTGACCGGGGAATTCTTCTGAGCTGGGGATAATATTTTCGTAATAACACGAGGCTTCTGTGGCATTTTTATGCTATGTTTGTTACTTGATTGCCTCTATTCACACTTGTAGTTCACTTAACTATCACTGTCAAAGAAATCCTTGTTACATACCTATAAAATAAATGACAGGCAAAAAGAAGTAAATATTTTTGGAGCAGCGGACCTTTGTTGACAGGCGGATGCATCTGTGGGAGGGAAAGATGCGTGTATGTGTGTGAGTGTGTGAGTGTGTGTGCGTGTGTGTTGCCATGGAAACCATGGTAATGTCAGAGCTTAGGCAGCGCTACCGCGAGACGGGGAAGGACTTGGGATGGCGCGAGATAAGTAAACATTACAATAATTTATAAATGAAAATAATAAATTTAAGACACATAGAATCCAGGAGGGCTCGGCACGTGTGAAGATCTCCTATTATTCAAAACATAATATTTGCTTTTAAATTGTATCACAACGTCTCGTGATCCATACATTATATCGAGTACCGTCGGCGGGCCGGATGAAATGACTTCGCGGGCTGGATCCGGCCCGCGGGCCGTAGTTTGGTGACCCCTGTCCTAGATAGACGGAGGGGGACAAACAGCACTGAAGATAGACTGATCTCATAGATAGACGGAGTGGGACAAACATCACTGAAGATAGACTGATCTCCTAGATAGAGGGCGGGGGACAAACAGCGCTGACGATAGGCTGATCTCCTAGATAGGGGAAAAAACAGCACTGAAGAAAGGCTGAACTCCTGGATAGGGGGACAAACAACACTGAAGATAGGCTTATCTCCTAGATATGGGGACAAACATCTCTGAAGATAGGCTGATATCCTAGATAGGGGGACAAACAGCACTGAAGATAGACACATTTATAGACCATCGTGTCGTGCTTATCCAAGGATTCTTAAAATGTTCACCAGTGTGATTAAGGTTCTATAAGTGATATTCCTTCATCATGATCACTATCATCATCGTCATTATCATCTTCATTTGTCTGGTAATGTGGAAAGCTAAACTACACGCAAACATCAGTCCAATACACTTGAAGTAGTATCAGGTGTATGGACTACGCTTGAGTTCAAAGCGAGGAACACTGTTTTGTGCCCCGTCAATAGGCTTAGGCACAAATACATCTCCATAGATCGCGTTATTTGGTGTTCTTGATCACCTCCCACAAATGATATTCCTCCAAAGCACTGTCCCAGTTCATCCAGCCAGATGTCTCTGGGCGGTTTGCCCAAGCATACTGTAAGCCAGTCAATGGTTGGTGTGTATCCCCCGTCTTTTAGCACAAAAAAGGATGGTTCTTCTGTTGTGTATTCACATTACATTGGTAGAGGGGTGTGCGTGTTCTATTGACCCCGAAAGTTATGCTGACGGTAGTGCAGCTACTGGTAGGGTCTCCCATGCCAGACAGGTCAAGGGGTAGGGACCAGACGAAGAGATGCACAAAACCTGCCGTATAGGGAGAGCGCGGACAGTGGGAGGCTAGAGAAAGCAAACTTTAAAAAGAAAATATTTGTCGAAGTCGTAAGCACTGAACGACAGCTTGACGACCCAGTGCAATGCAACTCACTTGATGATGTCACAAATAGGACCGAAGTGGAGTAAGTCGGTTTGGGGATAGATATTCCCCTAATAGTGGTTGCCGACTACTAAAATAATACCACAAATGGCTCGCAAGACTCCTTAGTGAACTGCATCAGGCAAATCTGGCAGAACTACACTAAGGGATCAAGTAAGGTTTCCAGATAGAAGACGAGAGCACAGGAAAAGCACTGCCACCAGAGAGGAGTATGCTCACTCTTGTAGAACTGAAGACTAGTATTATTCCCGCCACACAGCTCTTCTGATATTCTAAGTGATGTATCCCCCAGATAGCACTGTAGCACTATCACATTACTATTTAACACCGTTTCGCAAACGTATATATGATAAAACAAGACAGCAACTCCCCATTATCAAGTTAAACGAAGAATTATAATGGATGATTGGGATGAAATGAAAGATGGTTATGTCACTACACAACACAAGTTCTAATAGTCAACCGAGCCCATCATCTACAATAATCCACTATCGGTTGTAGTCTTTGCTTAACAGAGCTGTGGTATTGATGTATATCTTTAGTTTCTATTATATTGATAGTCTATTCCTTGACTAACTTTTGACGATTGGTGGTTTTTATTAGTTGGTTGGTACTCAAAGATGCTTCCGGTACAAATGGTGACGACGTAACGTGTTTATTCTACGGGAGACGCTGTTTTAGTGTTTTCCTGTGGATTATGGGTGTTATTTCGTATTAGTTTATTGGAAGTTTTCAAAAGAAGCCACGGAAGGCTGGTGGTGGATGAAATTATGAGGGCAGCCGACAGATAGTTGTTGATTATGGTCTCAAGTTTCGTGACGGTAGGCAGAAGATCTCTTTCACGAGACAATGGCTGGCGTCTCCGACCAGTATGGTCAACGCCATAGAAGGATCAGCTCAGTGTTCCTGTCTCGTCCATGCCAAGTGGCCAAGCCATCCAGGTATTTTCCTCTCGGTCTTCCTCTTGGTCTGTTCCCTTCGATCTTGCCAGTTGTCACTAAGTTCTCCAATTCATTTCTTCTCATAACATGTCCAAAAAATGTTGGCTGTCTACGTCTAATTTTTCTAATCAATTTACGATTTTCATTTGTCTCCTGTAGTACTTGGTCATTGGTTTTTCTGTCTGTCCATGGTATTCTTTGCATTTTACCCAGAAACCACATTTCTGCAGCCATCAGATGTTTTTCAGCTTGACTGCACATTGTCCAAGTTTCACAGTTTTACATCCATACAAAAGAACAGGCTCTATGTATCCCCTCAACACTCTTTTTCTTGTTTCAATTGACATCTTTGAAACGAGAAAAAGAGTGTTGAGGGGATAAATAGAGCCTAGGTAATTAAAATTATCCACTTGGTTATGAAGTTTCTCTTCTACTTCTATGTCACATTTTGGTGTCACCATTTTCTTTGATATCACCATTGTTACTGTTTTCTTGATATTCAAGGAAAACGCTCGTAGCGTTTAAACATGTCTTCAATGGCTATCTAATGTTGCACTCATTCATATAAAAATGTCGACTTGCTGCTTTATTACCGTCATATTTTGCATATCCTATCTCTAAGAGTTTTTTCTAACGATGTATAGCATCTTTTCCATTTCATTTTTAGGGATGAAAATAATAAAAATGACAAACTTCATATCAAATAGATTGAAGATCAAGAGATGCGTTTTGCAACAATGTCTTTCACATAAGAAAACACAACACATTCAATTGTCACTGTCATACTATGACACATTCAATTGTCAACGTCAAACTGTGACACAGTCAATTATCACTGTCAATCTGTGACACACTCTATTATCTCTGTCAACTGTGACATACTCATTTCTCACTATCAAAGTGTGACACATTTAATTGTCACGAGCAAACCGTGACACACTCAATTTTTTATATCAAACCGTGACACGTTCCATTGTCACTATCAAACTGTGACACGTTCATTTGTCACTATCAAACTGTGACACGTTCATTTGTCACTATCAAACTGTGACACGTTCATTTGTCACTATCAAACCGTGACACACTCAGTTATCACTGTCAACCTATGACAAAGACTTCCCAAAAGTAAATTGCATTCGATACGAAACATGACGTATCTCTTAGTGTGTGCGTGTAACTAACACACACACACACACACACACACACACACACACACACACACACACACACACACACACACACACACACACACACACACACACACACAGAGACAGAGAGAGAGAGAGAGAGAGAGAGAGAGAGAGAGAGAGAGAGAGAGACAGAGAGAGAGAGGTTGCAGATGGCAACAATGAGTTACAACTGCGCATGATATACGCGAGATTACGGTATAATTTTGCATGAGTAGGCTTGTCTAATTTTTAAAATGCAACCTAGACAGCGGCCTGTTCGTGTCAATTTCCAAATGTCATGTGATTTTTACCGGGCATAACGTTCACACGGGTTCTCCCAGTTTTCAGACCTTATCTGAGAATGCTAGACGTTTGATCCACTATCACACGATCAGGAGGAAAAGTGGGAGTATATTCTTGGGTTTATTATTTTGCAAAAGCCATGTCTCTCACGCCGCCTGCGGGAGTCAGAGACGAAAGTTGTGTATTTAAACCACCCACTCAACAGAGTTTTAGAGCCCCTGAAAATACCAGCGAGCCATACGCGATCAATATTTCAGTTGAAACAAATACAGAACGTGTATTCTGTCAACTGGATGAAACGAGTGGTCATCATCATTCTTGATGGACAAACAACAACATTACAACAGAACGTAAATACAGGCGTTAAGCAGAATCGGTAGTTTAAGTCACCAAGATCTCTGTTCTGGGAAGTACAAGCGAATCTATGATACTGACCAAATTACTCACTGACCACATCACCCACATACCACATCACCCACTGACCACATCACACACTGACCACATCACCCACTGACCATATCACACACTGACCACATCACCCACTGACCACATCACCCACTGACCACATCATCCACTGACAACATCACCTACAGACCACATCAACCACTGACCACATCACACACTGACCACATCACCCACTGATCAGATCACCCACAGAGCACATCACCCACTGACCACATCACCCACAGGACACATCACCCACTACACTGTCCACATCACCCACTGACCACATCACCCATTGACCAGATCACCCACTGACCACATCACCCACTAAGCACATCACCCATTGACCACATCACCCACTGACCACATCACCCACTGACCACATCACACTCTGACCACATCACCCACTGACCACATCACCCACTGACCATATCACCCACTGACCACATCACCCACTGACCACATCACACACTGACCACATCACCCACTGACCACATCACCCACTGACCACATCACCCACTTCACTGTCCACATTACCAACTGACCACATCACCAACTGACAGCATCACCCATTGAACACATCACCCATTCCACTGTCCACATTACCAGCTGACCATATCACCCACAGACCACATCACCCATTCCACTGTCCACATTACCAACTGACCATATCACCCACAGACCACATCACCCACTCATCACATCACCCACTGACCGCATCACCCACTAAGTAATAAGGTCTATACAAATATGGGTCTTGCACCATATGTACAGTGCGCCTTAAAGCGTGTTAAGGAGTCCTTTATTTTTACTTTAAGACCTCTTTGCATCTCCCTTCCCCAGGCATCCTTGGTAGACACTTGTGTGGCTAACAAAGAGAGGAGCGACCACGGTGAATCAATTATCACTGTCAATCTGTGACACACTCTATTATCTCTGTCAAACTGTGACATACTCATTTCTCACTATCAAAGTGTGACACATTTAATTGTCACGAGCAAACCGTGACACACTCAATTTTTTATATCAAACCGTGATACGTTCCATTGTCACTATCAACTGTGACACGTTCATTTGTCACTATCAAACTGTGACACGTTCATTTGTCACTATCAAACTGTGACACGTTCATTTGTCACTATCAAACCGTGACACACTCAGTTATCACTGTCAACCTATGACAAAGACTTCCAAAAGTAAATTGCATTCGATACGAAACATGACGTATCTCTTAGTGTGTGCGTGTAACTAACACACACACACACACACACACACACACACACACACACACACACACCACACACACACACACACACACACACACACACACACACACACACAGAGACAGAGAGAGAGAGAGAGAGAGAGAGAGAGAGAGAGAGAGAGAGAGAGAGAGGTTGCAGATGGCAACAATGAGTTACAACTGCGCATGATATACGCGAGATTACGGTATAATTTTGCATGAGTAGGCTTGTCTAATTTTAAAAATGCAACCTAGACAGCGGCCTGTTCGTGTCAATTTCCAAATGTCATGTGATTTTTACCGGGCATAACGTTCACACGGGTTCTCCCAGTTTTCAGACCTTATCTGAGAATGCTAGACGTTTGATCCACTATCACACGATCAGGAGGAAAAGTGGGAGTATATTCTTGGGTTTATTATTTTGCAAAAGCCATGTCTCTCACACCGCCTGCGGGAGTCAGAGACGAAAGTTGTGTATTTAAACCACCCACTCAACAGAGTTTTAGAGCCCCTGAAAATACCAGCGAGCCATACGCGATCAATATTTCAGTTGAAACAAATACAGAACGTGTATTCTGTCAACTGGATGAAACGAGTGGTCATCATCATTCTTGATGGACAAACAACAACATTACAACAGAACGTAAAATACAGGCGTTAAGCAGAATCGGTAGTTTAAGTCACCAAGATCTCTGTTCTGGGAAGTACAAGCGAATCTATGATACTGACCAAATTACTCACTGACCACATCACCCACATACCACATCACCCACTGACCACATCACACACTGACCATATCACACACTGACCATATCACCCACTGACCACATCACCCACTGACCACATCATCCACTGACAACATCACCTACAGACCACATCAACCACTGACCACATCACACACTGACCACATTCACCCACTGATCAGATCACCCAACAGAGCACATCACCCACTGACCACATCACCCACAGGACACATCACCCACTACACTGTCCACATCACCCACTGACCACATCACCCATTGACCAGATCACCCACTGACCACATCACCCACTAAGCACATCACCCATTGACCACATCACCCACTGACCACATCACCCACTGACCACATCACACTCTGACCACATCACCCACTGACCACATCACCCACTGACCATATCACCCACTGACCACATCACCCACTGACCACATCACACACTGACCACATCACCCACTGACCACATCACCCACTGACCACATCACCCACCTTCACTGTCCACATTACCAACTGACCACATCACCAACTGACAGCATCACCCATTGAACACATCACCCATTCCACTGTCCACATTACCAGCTGACCACATCACCCATTCCACTGTCCACATTACCAACTGACCATATCACCCACAGACCACATCACCCACTCATCACATCACCCACTGACCGCATCACCCACTAAGTAATAAGGTCTATACAAATATGGGTCTTGCACCATATGTACAGTGCGCCTTAAAGCGTGTTAAGGAGTCCTTTATTTTTACTTTAAGACCTCTTTGCATCTCCCTTCCCCAGGCATCCTTGGTAGACACTTGTGTGGCTAACAAAGAGAGGAGCGACCACGGTCTCCGCTCCGACGAACCCTGTCTATGACCACACACTTTCCACACTGCGGACTGCAGAAGAATCGCATAGTTTACTTACGGTGAAAGTAAATAGTCAGCACTCATGTCTTGCATTCACAGCTCGGAGAGGTCTTAAAGTATACTTGGAATAAGTGTTAGCAGGACAGAACCAAATCACAACCAGGCAACATATTTCCAAGTAGAACATACCTGAACGGAAGCCGCAGTGGTGTAGTGGTTAGCACTCTTGCCCGCAGGTCCGGTGGTCGTGTGTTGGAATTCCTGTCGAGAAGCAGCAGGAGGCAAGTAGAAACGGCGCCATTACTAGAACTATAGTAAAGTGCAGCAAATAAAATGAATTGGCCAGTAATAAGGTTATCACACAGTAGTGCCCCATTATAAGCACTTAGACACGCCAGAAACATACGGAAAAGGTTGTCTTCTGAAACAATGGATTAATGGAATAATTGAGGGTATGTATGTCTCTGTGCAGATGCCAGCTCTATCAACAGGCGTCTCTTAGTCTGACGTTTAAATGCACACTAAAAGGGATGAATGAGAAAGAGAAATGAAAGAGGAGAAAAAAGAAGAAAAAATTAGGATGAGGAGGAAAGAGCAGGAGCAGAAGGAGGAGGATAAAAGAAGTCGAAAATATAGAAGAAGAAGAAGAAGAAGAAGAAGAAGAAGAAGAAGAAGCAGCAGCAGCAGCACCAGCAGCAGCAGCAGAAGAAGAAGAAGAAGAAGAAGAAGAAGAAGAAGAAGAAGAAGAAGAAGAAGAAGAAGAAGAAGAAGAAGAACCTGGTTTCGGTGTGTTTAGTCTGTTGACCTATTACACATGTACACAACAAATTTATTGAAGTAAAGCATATACTAGCACACCTGTGTGTATATTCATATGAGCAAACACCACCTGTGAGCCACGGAAACTTGCTAATTACCTGACACAGTATAGTCCCCACCTGTTGTCTGTCAACGTCAAGGCTAGCGCTCTCCTTTGTTAGTGACAGACACAGGTAGTCATGGGCGTATTCCACTTAGGGAACAGCAGAGGCCCTGGCCTAGGGGTTTACGTCTTTCTCCGTAACCCCGTATACTCTTTTGAGTAACGTGATGTGCGCGAGAAACGGTAGCGGTTCTCGCCTCGTCGATAACTTACGGGGTATGTGAACCGGTCGCTCAGAAAGCAATGGCAAACTACTGAGCGTAATCTTGCCTAGTACATCAACAGCAGCTGAAAAATGCTGGTGTTGACTGCAACATCCTGCAACAAAAAAGGTATGTGTAAAGTAATTGAGGAACAGACGTCAGATTTTTCTTTTTAACGTCTCTGGCTTTGAAATCAAGCGTAGTCCATACACGTGCAACTACTTCTAGTGCACTGGAATGATTTTTGCCTGTAGATTAGCTTTCCCTATTACCAGTGTCCCTCGCCATCAGGCGAGCCCACTCCGACTTCTGAAGTACAGTATTCGGTAGTTTGAAGTACAGTATTCTGAAGTACAGTATTCGGTAGTTTGGATCAAAGGGAGAAAGCCCAAGAGCCTCTAGATTGTTACAATCAACACACACAGTCGTCTTAGAGTCTTAGAGTTTCCTCATTCCTAATTCTATCTCTCATGATAGTCGTTTTCTAATTTTCTCATTTCTGAATATCTCTCTCACGGAAGCCGTCTTCTAATTTCTTCATTTCTAATTCTATCTCTCACGGTGGTTATCTTCTAATTTCCCAATTCCTTATTCTCTCAATGCAGTCGTCTTCTAATTTCCTCATTTCTAATTATATCTATCACGAAAGTCGTCTTCTTAATGCCCCAGTCCTAATTCTATCTCTCAAGGTTAACCGTGATAGATAGAATTTGGAATGAGGAAATTAGAGGACGACTAAGTCTGAAACCAGTCATGCACTTCATACGAGATAAGCAGATTAGATGTTGGTCACCTCACAAGAATGCCCTTGTACCATTTGCCACGAAGAGTCTCATTGAAGATATATAATGGTTACAGCTCATGGGGAAGACCAAGTAAAAGATGGAGTGATGGTATCAAGTACAAACTCAGAGAATACTACCTTAAAAAGCGCATTAGAAAGAGCAGATACAAGATAGTTACAACTCTCTCCCTCCTTCCTACTCCCAACACTTCACGAGGTAAGCCGAAGAAGAAGAAGAAGAAGAAGAGGAAGAAGAAGAGAAGAAGAAGAAGAAGAAGAAACGAATGAAGTAAAGAAGCCCTTTACATGACCTCAACCATATCAGCTACATGGTGCTGTCCCATTATTTGTATAGACCAGTCGACACTCGGTGGGTGATGGGGATCAGTATCACTCGGGTCGCCTTTACTTTCCAGCACAAATCCTGGTACTCACTTTAAGCTGGGCCTATCTAGGAGCCAGGGCCAAATTTAGAAACATCCCCTCATGTTGCGTATTCGAACATATGGCCATTGAGCAAGCAGACGAGCTTGCCTTAGGTGTCTCCGTGGCGAAGTTGTCAACCTGTTTGACTCGGGCTCCGAAAGTTGTGGGTTCAATTCCGGGTCGCGTGCTTCGGTTCACGAGTGAATTTGTTTCGGAGACTCCTGTGGGTCGTCGCTAGAGCTACGGAGTTCGTGCTTTGTGCGACGCTTTCCGCGCTGCGGAAAGAGACCGAGCCATATGGGGATAATAACCTGGTGCAATGAAGTCGACCCTGTCGACTTTTAAGCGACTTTTTTAGACGAGCGTTAGAAACGAGTTCTTGACGTAAATATTAGGATATATTGTGTGTGTGTGGGATGAATGTTGAAAGGTTACTATTTTCAGCTGCAGTGTAAACATGTACAAAACAAAAACATCGATAAGAAATGTATGCACTTTCATAATGTGCTGTAAACAGCAAGAAAACATAGTGTTTCCCCCAAGAGTAAATCACCACGTTTTTTCAATATAGATTAAATATCATTATTTGCATGGTATTGATTACAGTAAGTACGGTACTTCCAGCAGGTGGATAGCAATTGTTACTGATCCGTTCAAATAGAACGTAGAGGAAGCCTAGATGTGCTCGTGTCACGTTAAATAATGCAAATTAGGGTTACGATCAATTGTACAAAATAACACGGCAGATGGTGGTGTTCTGTTGCGGTAGCGGTGGAAATATCAATATCCCTATTTGACTATACGGTGAAATAGTTTTAAGACGGAGAAGCTGTTATAAAGCTTATAATCTGTGAGATTTAACGTGATAAATAGACGATGTGTGACAATAAAGTCAATCGGACATGGGAATTACGACAAAATAGACGGCACGATAGCACTTGACTTAAAATGCATGTTTGCTTTATTACGTTGGTATAGTGAATAGTTCATTTTCCTGTAAATGCAGTGGTCAGAAACTGACTATTGTTTCCGATCAGTATGGCTCTGCGGTCGACCCAGTCTCATACAGCTGGGTACAAAGCAATTAGAATTATTTTAATAGGAATTGTTTGGGAAGGAAAGGCTAGGCACCCTACCTTCTATATCGAGACCTAGACTATGTGAAACCTTAACACTTCACACTCAAACGGCAGTATCTGTTATAGGTATATCTGCTACCGCTTTTACCTTCATATGGTTACTTAGCCCGACCGTGGAGCAGTTATATAGATGATACACTTGATATACAAATATTCCCGCGCCTGTATAATACAGAGGAAGTGAATAAGTAAGTCACAAATGGCTGTAGAAAAATAACTAACCATGATAACAACTTGAAACAGTTTATTTTATATATACATTGTCCCTTTATTTCTCAACATAATTTCCACCAACATTGATGCACTTATCCCACCGTTTTATCAGTCCTCCCAAGCCGGCTGCATAGAACTGCGTGCGCTGTTTTCTAAACCACATTTCCACTTCACATTCAACTTCGGCATCATTCGCGAAATGTCTCCCGCCAAGGTGAGTTTTCAGTGGACCAAAAAGGTGGAAATCGCTAGGGGCTAAGTCGGGGCTGTAAGGTGGATGTTCCAGAACTTCCCACCTTAGTTGGTTAATTTTCTCCTGAGTTAATCGAGCCGTATGTGTTCTGGCATTGTCATGAAGAAGTAACACTCCTCTAGTCAGCAGTCCTGGACGTTTTCTTCGAATTGCATCATGAAGCATCGATGAACTTCACAGTACGATTCAGAATTCACATTGTCACCTTTCTTCTTGAAATTTGGTCAAAGCACTCCTTGACAATCCCAGATCACTGTCAGCATAACCTTCCCAGATTGGATTTCATCAACAATTTTAGAGCCTCCTTGAGAAAATTTTTCTACCCAGCTATGCACCGCTTTACGGGACAAACATTTGTCAGCATAAACAGGAAACATTTCCTATGAATGTCTTTTGCAGTCAGTCCTTTTGCCCACACAAAACAAAAACAACAAACAAACAAACATGCACAACAGCACGTTGCTCTTTGGTTGTACACTCCGTAAGTACAGTCGCCATTTTGTTTATGCGCTGCGCATGCGCATGAGACACCTAGCGCCACCTGACGAACGGGAATATAAAGTTCGATGTTGCTGTCACCTAATGACACCTGTAGAAAACACCAACTACATTTACCTGCCATCCCACAGAACTGTGTGACTTACTTATTGACTCGCCCTCGTAAATGTGACGATAGATTAACATGGAATCCGTTCAGTTACGTATAGCTAGTGAACACGACATGGATCGCCACGCCCGCCCCTGTGTTACATGAGAGAAACAAGACTAGTAACACTGTAACTTACCATACATGTCGTACAAGGCGACCAAGGCGTGTGTATGATTATGGCTGCCTCATAAAAAGAGTTAGCTAGGAAAATGTGTAGTATTGTATTTATACCCGGGTGTTTGTAAAGTATCACCACACTTTATATGTAGAACAAATACATTAACAACATTTCAGTCATAATTGTAACACACCCCTACTTCCCATTTTCCGCCATTTATTTTTGTTTAATCCAAAACTACTGTTTGTTTCGCGCTGAATCAGTTAACAACTGCTAATTGGTGATACAAGTATAGATGAAACGACATATTCAGTGATGCCTGAGTGTGGATTTAAGTGAGGTTCTATGAAGGAGGATCGTATGTGGAGACGAATCCGAGATTTGTGCAAGTGTAATTAATCTCCACGCGGCGAAATCTGCTGAGGGAGTTGAAGCTCCCATAGGTTTGCCGGGTGTGCTATGGGTCAAATTTTAAAATCAAGAAGCCAGATATATGACTGATCGGTCGGCGTGTATTCTTTCAGCCTAGTGGAGCAATAACGGCGTGTTTCTGTCGTGTGAATACATGAATCCTCAAAATTAACGTATGCATAACGCCATTTTCCACCCGATGTGCCGAGAATAAGCCGAGTTTCAGAATATCCCCTAGGGCTCCAGTGACGTCTTCAAGCTCTCATCTTAAACTGATGATCTAATTTGGCATGCGTCGGTCGACTCAATTAAAATGCTGCCTCTCACTCTAGAGGGGATACACCGCTGAGATTTCTCAACATAACGCGGGTTCATTTGCGACAACTACTGCATCATCTTTCACAACACTGCTGCTTGTCAACTGCTAGATGCCCAGGCATGCTGCCCCATAGCAGGAGCCTCTTCTCTGCCAGCTGTGTCATCAACAATTCGTTCCTTGCCAAGTGACGTAGGCGTTATTGTCTATCCACAGCTATCTGTAACTGGTGTTCTGTATCAGTTCTAGTTGCTATTTAAGCATTCGCTTGTTAAACCCCTGCACTGGTCAGTTGGTCGAACATGTTGAACTCTCGTCCTTGACTGGGGACTAAATTACAAGTACCTCAGAAGTCGGAGTGGTTTGCCTTATGGCGAGGGACACTGATGATAGAGAAAGCTAATCCACACGCAAACATCAGTCCAGTGCATTAGAAATAGTAGCACATGTATGGACTACGCTTGAGTTCAAGGTTAGCGAACGCACAATAAATAAAATACTGTTTTAGCTCGGCACTCCTGTGGCTAATCTACTCCTATAAATAAAATACTGTTATAGCTCGGCACTCCTGTGGCTAATCTACTCCTATAAATAAAATACTGTTTTAGCTCGGCACTCCTGTGGCTAATCTACTCCTATAAATAAAATACTGTTTTAGCTCGGCACTCCTGTGGCTAATCTACTCCTATAAATAAAATACTGTTATAGCTCGGCACTCCTGTGGCTAATCTACTCCTATAAATAAAATACTGTTATAGCTCGGCACTCCTGTGGCTAATCTACTCCTATAAATAAAATACTGTTATAGCTCGGCACTCCTGTGGCTAATCTACTCCTATAAATAAAATACTGTTATAGCTCGGCACTCCTGTGGCTAATCTACTCCTATAAATAAAATACTGTTATAGCTCGGCACTCCTGTGGCTAATCTACTCCTATAAATAAAATACTGTTTTTAGCTCGGCACTCCTGTGGCTAATCTACTCCTATAAATAAAATACTGTTATAGCTCGGCACTCCTGTGGCTAATCTACTCCTATAAATAAATACTGTTATAGCTCGGCACTCCTGTGGGCTAATCTACTCCTATAAATAAATACTGTTATAGCTCGGCACTCCTGTGGCTAATCTACTCCTATAAATAAAATACTGTTATAGCTCGGCACTCCTGTGGCTAATCTACTCCTATAAATAAAATACTGTTTTAGCTCGCACTCCTGTGGCTAATCTACTCCTATAAATAAAATACTGTTATAGCTCGGCACTCCTGTGGCTAATCTACTCCTATAAATAAAATACTGTTATAGCTCGGCACTCCTGTGGCTAATCTACTCCTAATAAATAAAATACTGTTATAGCTCGGCACTCCTGTGGCTAATCTACTCCTATAAATAA
Organism: Cepaea nemoralis; assembly: GCA_014155875.1. NCBI lineage: Eukaryota > Metazoa > Mollusca > Gastropoda > Stylommatophora > Helicidae > Cepaea > Cepaea nemoralis. Next base: position 187,596 of record JACEFZ010020302.1, read on the forward strand.
AATACTGTTATAGCTCGGCACTCCTGTGGCTAATCTACTCCTATAAATAAAATACTGTTATAGCTCGGCACTCCTGTGGCTAATCTACTCCTATAAATAAAATACTGTTTTAGCTCGGCACTCCTGTGGCTAATCTACTCCTATAAAATAAAATACTGTTATAGCTCGGCACTCCTGTGGACTAATCTACTCCTATAAATAAAATACTGTTATAGCTCGGCACTCCTGTGGCTAATCTACTCCTATAAATAAAATACTGTTTTAGCTCGGCACTCCTGTGGCTAATCTACTCCTATAAATAAAATACTGTTTTAGCTCGGCACTCCTGTGGCCTAATCTACTCCTATAAATAAAATACTGTTTTAGCTCGGCACTCCTGTGGCTAATCTACTCCTATAAATAAAATACTGTTATAGCTCGGCACTCCTGTGGCTAATCTACTCCTATAAATAAAATACTGTTTTAGCTCGGCACTCCTGTGGCTAATCTACTCCTATAAATAAAATACTGTTATAGCTCGGCACTCCTGTGGCTAATCTACTCCTATAAATAAAATACTGTTATAGCTCGGCACTCCTGTGGCTAATCTACTCCTATAAATAAAATACTGTTATAGCTCGGCACTCCTGTGGCTAATCTACTCCTATAAATAAAATACTGTTTTAGCTCGGCACTCCTGTGGCTAATCTACTCCTATAAATAAAATACTGTTTTAGCTCGGCACTCCTGTGGCTAATCTACTCCTATAAATAAAATACTGTTTTAGCTCGGCCCTCCTTGTTGGCTAATCTTACTCCTATAAATAAAATACTGTTATAGCTCGGCACTCCTGTGGCTAATCTACTCCTATAAATAAAATACTGTTTAGCTCGGCACTCCTGTGGCTAATCTACTCCTATAATAAATACTGTTTTAGCTCGGCACTCCTGTGGCTAATCTACTCCTATAAATAAAATACTGTTTTAGCTCGGCACTCCTGTGGCTAATCTACTCCTATAAATAAAATACTGTTTTAGCTCGGCACTCCTGTGGCTAATCTACTCCTATAAATAAAATACTGTTTTAGCTCGGCACTCCTGTGGCTAATCTACTCCTATAAATAAAATACTGTTTTAGCTCGGCACTCCTGTGGCTAATCTACTCCTATAAATAAAATACTGTTTTAGCTCGGCACTCCTGTGGCTAATCTACTCCTATAAATAAAATACTGTTTTAGCTCGGCACTCCTGTGGCTAATCTACTCCTATAAATAAAATACTGTTTTAGCTCGGCACTCCTGTGGCTAATCTACTCCTGGCTGCTTGTGACAAATCTCTATTGTCTTTTTTAATTGTCCATCCAAACTATTCAATGTTTGTGACAGTTTCAATTTCTCCATTGCTGGTTGCGATTTGTCGTTGACATGTAGCTGTCTCTGGTAAAATAATTGTGTTTTGTCAGTTCAGAAAAAGACTTTGATATGTAAGAACACGAACTGTCTGCCCTAGGTACGAGTGATATGTTCTTCACACACATACAAACACACACCCACACACTGTTAGATTGTGAAATTTCAGTAGATTTAATTGCGAGAATAGAAGAGTGACGGTAAGCTAGATGGGAGGAAACACACTTTAATAGTTGGCGGAGAACATGCAGAGGTGGATTAGGAAAATAATTCTCGTTTAAGGGCACACTGATGACAACATGGGGGTTTTGTTATTTCATTATAACCGCCGTTGAATGCGGAGACGACACTGTGGAATGACAATGGCTAGAAACAAGTGTGATTGTGTGAATGTGTGTATACATGAGGGTTGTAAAAAAAAGTTACTTACATATCCTTAACAGGACGATATAGTCAACCCCAGCATTTCTTAGCTAATTGTGATTTCTTAGAAAGTTTACGTTCAGAAGTTTGCTATTGCTTTCTGAACGACCAGCACTCATACCAGTATGATTGATTGATTGATTGATTGATTGATTGATTTAGGAACTGACACCACATCATTCGGGGCATTCCCATAAGCGTTCCGTCCCCATCCTCAGAAGCCAGCGAAGTATTCCAACCCCAATAGTACCAGTAGCAATCTGATTATATGTGCGTCTCGCCTTTCCTCTAAGCGTCGAGCAACGGCCACATCCCCTCGTCACTCCATGCTGTCGCATTCTTTCCAGACCATGGTGATCCATTTGCTCCTCCGATGTGTACACGTGCTCCCACAAGGCCGCAACCACGTCTGCCTTATCATGCATCAATACTCCACCAAGTTTTGCAGAGCCAGCCAATCTGTCTGCCTGTTCATTCCCCAGCACACCAGCATGCCCCGGAGAAAATATCCAGACGATGCTTGCCACCCGTGACTTCCGAAGCGAAGCAAGCCACTCGGCACGAAGCTTGCCTGTCCTCACCCTACTCAGCATGCTTTCTGAGTCAGTTACAATCACGATGTGAGTATATCGTATTCTCCATCCAGCGGAAAGCTGCACTGACTGCCTCCACCTCCATTCTTAAGCTAGATGTTGTGGTATCATATGCCAGGCTCTCCTGCACCAAACGTCGACCATTAGCTTTGGCTCTGAACCCCCAGCCATTTCTCTCACCTCTTGGCACCGAACCATCTGTGTAGATAATTACATCACCCGAGCGAGCATTATCCTGAATTAGTTGCTGGATTTCCACTTCCGTATGATAACCAGCGCAAGGTGGCCTGCTGCCTAATCGCCTACAGCAGCGTTTCGAACGCGGTATATGGGATTACGAATTGCGTTCATAACCTCTTCGCCACAGAATGTAACGGTGATTGTAAGAATGTGACCCAAGCAGTCAGGGGGAGGCGGTGCGACACAGTGTGAGAACCACTGCTGCAAAGTCACAATTTGCTGAGATTGTATCAGGTTATATGTAACATTAGTCACGACTGGCTTTATTGGGGAAACACGGTAACATTTCTATTGCATATCATTTACAGGACTTCGCAGTCAACCCTGGATTTCTTTGGGGACTGTTGATCGTTTCTTGGCAAGTTTACGCTCAATAGTTTGCCATTGATTTCTGAATTACCGGCACTCATCCCATTGTATGAAAGTAACAGGCATTCGGCAGTCAAATCGCCCGCAGCTGTGTTTCGAACATATGCGGAATAATGGGAAATGTTAAGGGATTCCATTCATCAAACTAGCAAAGAAATATTACCGGAGAGAAGACAAATAGCAAATAGAAAAAAACGGATAAATGAAGATATCTTAATGCTGATAGACAAAAGAAAACAGAGTAAAATGACAAACAAGAATACGCTAAGATAAATAAAGAAATAAAAGATAAATGTGGGAAGGCAAAAGAAAGTTGGTTAAACGAGCAATGCAAAAAATTTGAATTAAATGCCATTAAAGATACAAACAATATGCACAGACAAATCAGTGAGCTCACGGGAAGAAAAATAAGAATAAATACAGGGTGTTTGAAATCAAAAACAGGAAAGATATTATTGGAGGAAGGTGCTATAATGAAGAGGTGGAATGAGTACATAAGAGAATTATATGATGGAGAAAAGGAAGAATTAACAGAAGAAAGACACTTAGAAGGTCCACCTATTGTAAAAGAAGAAATCGCTGACGCTATGAAACATGAATAAAGGAAAAACAGCTGAGCCAGATGCAATTACAATAGAAGAATTAGAAGTATTGAGATAATATGGAGTAATATATTAACCAAAATGTTGAATGATATTTACAGCAGTGAATATTTACCCAGTGGTGTGCTGAAATATGTGTATTTATAGCTATATCAAAAAGACCAGGAGCAATTGAATGTGAAGATTTTCGTACAATTAACCTCATAAACCATATCACTTAGCTTCTACTCAGAATCATAAAGAGAAGAACCAGAAGAAAATAAAATGGAAATTAGTGAAGAAGAGTATAGATTTGTGGAGGGGAAGGGCACAAACAATGCAATATATACATTACGGACACTAATAGAAAGGTCAATAGAGAAACAGAAAGACTTATATTTGTGCTTCATAGATTATACTAAGGCTTTTGATAAAGTAAAACGTGATGAACTGATTAACATGTTGGAAGATATCAACATTGATGAGAAAGATTTAAGAATAATACAGAATATTTACTGGAACCAAGTAGCAGCAATTAAAAGGAGAAATAATGAGGGTAGTTACGAACAGATAAAGCTTGGAGTGCGACAGGGGTGTGTCTTGTCACCAGATCTCTTCTCCCTATATAGCGAAGTAATAATGAGAGAGATCAAAGAGATGCCAGGAATACTAGTTGGAGGTTATAATATAAATAATATACGCTATGCAGATGACACAGTATTGGTGGCGGACAATTCAACAGACCTACAACAATTGTTGGACACTGTAGTAACAGAGAGTGCAAGGAAAGGACTCTCCTTGAATACCAAGAAAACATTAACAATGGTGATATCAAAGAAATGGTGACACCAAAATGTGACATAGAAATAGAAGGAAAAATTCTTAACCAAGTGGATAATTTTAGATACCTAGGGGCATTTATAACATCAGGAATATCAGCAGCAGAGTTGATCCAGAAAACCAAAGACCGAGATCTGTGGAGAGCCATGAACGCCTACGCCAGCTGGCAGGGCACTTGATGATGATGATGATGATGATGATGATGATGATGATGATGATGATGATGATGTTGATGTGGGATTATGAATTGCGTCCGCAATCCCTTTGCCGCAGAGCGGACTAATATTTCTGCAGCAACTTTATAATATCTAGGACGTGTACAATATAAAACAAATACATCAGCACAACAGGAGTCTGTCGTTTTGTCTTGTCATCGCTTATCACCATAAACACCATTTAATCACTCCTCGTGGTGAAATTACCGCAGGATCTGGTTCCTGTCGCCCGCGCACTTCTGTCCGTTATCGATTTGTCCCAACCGCCATCCTGGTCTGTGTACAGATAGTCCCAGAAAGGCAAGGTTGTTTGGTACACTTTATGACAGAAGCAATGTAATTGAATACATAATTATGCCAGAAAAGCAATGAAGTTTTGTACGCATTATGTCAGGATAACAATGTAGATTAGTACACATTATGTCATGATAGCAGTGCATATTTGTACATATTATATCAGGATATTAATGTAGGTTTGCCAGGAAATCAATTTACTTGTATGTCAGGAAATCAATTTTGTCCGGAAATTAAGTTAAGCTGATCATTGAAAAACTGAAAACTGAATTCTCTCTCTCTCTCCCTCTCTCTCTCTCTCTCTCTCTCTCTCTCTCTCTCTCTCTCTCTCTCTCTCTCTCTCTCTCTCCCTCTCCTCTCTCTTCCCTTTCTCTCTCTCATCTATCTCTCCTCTCTCTCTCATCTCTCTCTCATCTCTCTCTCATCTCTCTCTCATCTCTCTCTCATCTCTCTCTCATCTCTCTCTCATCTCTCTCTCATCTCTCTCATCTCTCTCATCTCTCTCTCATCTCTCTCATCTCTCTCTCATCTCTCTCTCATCTCTCTCTCATCTCTCTCTCATCTCTCTCTCATCTCTCTCATCTATCTCATCTCTCTCTCCTCTCTCTCTCTCTCTCTTCCCTTCCCTCTCGTTGGGGGATTGGAACACATCACCGCCGGTCCGGCCAGCAAGCGTGCAAACCACGGGGCTGCCGAGGCTGCCTGGAAGCTCAAGTAATTGTGTCACATTAAGCGTCCAGTGGCTGAGAAACACAGCAATGGAAGTCACATTTCCCGAAGACAAGGCTGGGTCGACCAACACGACGGAGGGAAGATGACGCCAAAGACACCTTGTGCACAACAGTACCTGAGGTAGGGAAACTGATGAATGATGGAGATTGTTTACGGTGGCTTGAGGCAAGTACGAAGATCTCCAAAGGACCCGGTACATGATAAAGACTTATTCTGTTAGCAATTTAAAGACGACAGTAGAATGTGCCCCCCCCCCCCTCCCCCTCCCTCCTTCCACACTCCCTTCCTTATTTAAAATGTACATAGACAGAATATCCAAAGCAGTAAGCCTTGATAGAATAGATCCAGAAAATTTATCTTTACATTAGATGAAGCAACAGATCCACCCGCAATAAATGAGCTTTTATTTAAAGCGACGAGGAAGGGCTACAAAATCATATTAATAAAATTTACACCTCTGAAACAAGTTAAAGAATTTAAATATCCAAAACGTATGGACAAATCTAAGGCAAATTTCAATGAAATAAGTAAGAATAAAACACAACACAAATGACCGACGTTTCGGTAGTCAATACCTTTCTCAAGCCAAACAAAAACATAGATAGATGCTGTATTATCATCATGTACCATGCCGAAAAGCGTGGGTGGACATGTTTCGCCATCTCACTCGATCACCAGAGTCGTGGATCAGCTCTGTGTTCTTGTCTCGGCCATGCCACGTGGCCAAGCCATCCAGCTATTTACTTCACTTTTTATAATATTATTACATTATTTTCACCGATTTCCCCTTTACATTAGGTATTTTTAAAAACAATGTGAACTAAGACTTTAGTCAGGCATATCCATGTATTTGCTTTCATTGTGTGTCCTCGACATTTCAGCTTAAGTCATTATATATTGTTATATCTTGCTGAAGTCAAGATATGTCTGACCCCCGCTGGGTCAAACCTGGAGCCCAGATCAGATTTAAAATCCACCTTGACGCGGTATCGACCTCCCGATCACCGGACACACAGGCAAACGTTCGGCCACTGCGCCTCAGCGACTCCTTCCTATGTAATCAGACCTAAACAATATCCTACTGTTATATAACAAGGGATCCGGCTCATTAGTGAAGGGGATACTGACGCAATTCGTAATCCCCCATACCGTGTTCGAAACACAGAAGCAGTTTTTTTTTGGGCAGCAGACCGCCTTGCGTTGGTTTTCATACAATGATATGAGTGCTGGTCTTTAAGAAAGCAATGGCCAACTACTGATCATAAACTTGCCAAGAAATCATAACTGCCAAAAAATGCTGGGGTTGAATGCTACATCCTGTAAAGGACATGCAACTAGCTATTATAACAAGGGCGGAGAGCGTCCTTCCGAATGACTAGAACGCCGGGCTGCCATTCGGGAGACCTAGCTTCGAATCCTCAGTAACGTGATAGATTTTTTTCTGTCGGGGGCATGAAAGAAAACCCTAACCAGCACAGTTCAAGGCGACTGCCTAGGTCAGGGGGCCGTAATTCCTCAGGGTCACCCCTCCCCCCACCCCCTTCCCATCCTGTAGTGCAGGCAGTAATGGCAGTTTATGACAAGGGCAGAGATGGCGTTTGTTTCCGCTGAGCAATATCAAGAATATCATCTCTGTTTAAAATGTCTCTAAATCTACCACGGTAACGCCTACAGAAAACACGCCAATGTGCTGTGAACGAGGGGGATTCAAATCAATAACTTAAAAGTGTGATATAAATTATGATAACCATGCCATTGTCTTGTAACCTGTCAATATCGTTGTTAAGGTTGTCAAGAGTGTTCAGCACGTGACATCACCGTAAAAAAGAAAGGGGAGCAGCGTTTTGTTATCCGTGTTTTGATCAGTGAAGGGGTGAAACCTATAGAAATTCATCGACGAATGAAGGTCCAGTATGGTGATGCATGTCTGTCTGTCCAGCAAGTGTATGAGTGGAGTAGACAGTTTCAAAACTTGTCGGTCCGATGAAGACGTTCAGCAGGTGGTGCATGAGTGGTTACACACGTGACCAGGAGAATTAGTTTATTCGGGGATCCAAGCACTTTATCGACACTGAAGAACATGCATTGAACGCAGTGGCGACTACATGAAAAAGGATACAGTTGTTCGTTACGTTTTCAGAATATATTCACCCCCCCCCCCCCCCGCCAAAAAAAAAAAAAAAGTAAAGTTTTTATTAAGATTTTTCTTGCATTTCGGTTAACATGGAGAGAGAGAGAGAGAGAGAGAGAGAGAGAGAGAGAGAGAGAGAGAGAGAGAGAGAGAGAGAGAGAGAGAGAGAGAGAGAGAGAGAGAGAGAGAGAGCGAGAGAGAGAGTGCAGCCAGTATTACTCCACTTTGTAACACAAACTCCAATTTGTTTCTGTAATGATTGGGAAAACACACTGGGAATAAACATACGAGTATATTGCAAATCTATTCAACGATCCCATTAAATCTATCTGATGACATAGAAAATCTATTCAACGATCCCATTACATCTATCTATGACCCAGGAAATCTATTCAACGACCCCATTAAATCTATCTATGACCAGGAAATCTATTCAATGATCCATTAAATCTATCTGATGACACAGCAAATCTATTCAACGATCCCATTAAATCTATCTGATTACCGAGGAAATCTATTCAACGATTCCATTACATCTATTTGATGACTCAGGAAATTTATTCAACGATCTCGTTAAATCTCTCTGATGACACAGGAACTGTCAACCTCAGGTTGAATTTCTAGGCAATTAAACGTTAAGTAACTTGCCATTGCTATCTGAATGAGAAGTTAGCTTTAAAGTCCAGTTGAGTTGAGCTAAGAACCGACATCATTGCACTCAGGATATTCCCAAGCGCGCTCCGTCCCCTCGTTCAACAGGCAGCGAAGAGTTATACTGCTAATGATTCAAAATAAATGCCAGTGTAGGGATTAACAGTCTACTTAACCATCAGCGCAACTGAAGTTTGAAAGCGAGATCTTTTAGATCACGTCGACATCTAATATATTTTTAGATACTTTAAATATATTCATGTACTCCACGACTGGACAGTTTGAGAGTCCTTGGGCTGAAGACTTCAGGAAAATGTCAATGGGCAGAAATGTCAGTACAAATGGGTATTAATAAACATGGTTGTGTGGGAATAATTTGCTGATTGATGTCTCTCTGTGTCTCTCCTCTCTCTGTATTTCTCCTCTCTCTGTATCTCTCTCCCTCTCTTTTTGTCTCTCTTTGTGTCTATCTCTACATCTGTCTCCCTTCACCCTCTTTCTCTCTCTCTCTCTCTCTTCTCTCCCTGTCCCTCTCCTCTGTTTCCCTACTCTCTCTGTATCTCTCTCCCTTTCTTTGTCTCTCTGTGTCCTTAGATTTTCGATATCTGTCTCTCCTCTCTCTCTTGCTCTCTCCCTATTTCTTTCTCTCCACTCCCTCTCTCGCTGTTTCTTTCCTCCCTCTGCCTTTCTTCGCTCTCTTTCTCCTCCCCCCACTCTCTTCTCTCTCGCCCTCTATCTCTGTCTCTCCTCTCTCTGTCTTTCTCCGCTCTATTTCTCTCTCTCTCTCTCTCCTCTCCCCCCTCTATCTCTGTCTCTCTCCTCTGTCTTTCTCCACTATTTCTCTCCCTCTCTCACTGTCACTCTCATCCCTTCCACGCTATCTCTGTCTCTCTCCTCTGCTTCGTTTTACTTCATTCCATCTTTCCCACTCTCTGTCTATCCCTCTCTCCTCTCTGTCTCTCTCTCCTTCCTCTCTATCTCTCTTTCCTCTCTCTCTCTCTCTCTCTCTATCTCTCTCTCTCTCTCTCTGTATCTCCGCCTTCTTTCTTTTATCTCCATCTCTATTTCTCACCCCTGCCTCTCTTCTGTCTATTTCTCTCTCCCTTCTCTTTGTCCCTCCCTGCCTCTCTCTCTCTCTCTCTCTCTCTCTCTCTCTCTCTCTCTCTCTCTCTCTCTCTCCTCTCTCATACCACCTCTCTCCAATTCGAAAACACAGAGAAACAAATACACAGGCAATGTAAAATATAAATGTGACGACTTTTTCAAAATGGAGTCGATCAATATTATAACCGAATGAGTAATGAGGCGCATCTGTCACGCACTGTCTGCAATAATAACAGACAACCTACCAGAAAGATAAACAACAGTACGGTGTCATTAGAGATTATCCTACCCCTACAACTATCTAGCGCCGCCTAATCTGTTGATTGCAAAGCTGCAAGCAAAAGTAACAAATAGTCATCCCATGTAAGCTTACTACTTATGCGGTATTAGATTAATATTGTTCCGTAACGTAAGACACAAGGGAGTTCATAAGGTCAGTGTTACATTTGGCCGGCTTTTATTTCACGGAGATCATTTAAGGTTTTATGTTGTGAGGCCGGTTTTCTCAACGTTCTCAGCTGTTGCTCAAAATTATCATGAATTGTTACAGAATAAAGCAGTTTTTGGTTCTTAATATGTATACAAAAGTGTTATATCGCAATTGGAATGGAGTACTGATAAACAAGAGGATGCATTGTAATATGCACCAAACGTGGATTCATAATGAATACATCGACAGATGAGCTCAGGGTTCAGGGCGGTAGTTTTATGTGATAACGTGCAAGTTTTGAGGGTTCAGGCTGGTAGTTTTCCGCGATATACCTAGCTTTCGGGATTTAGGCTAGTCGTTTTTTGTGATAATCTGTTAGTCTTGAGGGTTCAGGCTGATAGTTTTATGTGATCTGTGGTAGTTTTCAGTGTTCAACATGTCAGTTTTCTGTGATAGTGTGTTAATTTTGGCTGGCAACCAAACACTCGTACATTATCCCATTAACCTTAGATAACAGCCGTAATATCTAGTAAGTAGTAAAACTAACGATAAGCGGTGAATAGTTCATTTAGGAGTCTGTGTTTCTAGCACTAAGGATGGCTATATCCGAGCACCATAGAGCGGGTAAGTAGTAGTTTCTTCTGTCCGAAATATTTGTGGTTAGTTTGTTATATCTTAAATATGTCTAGTTAATTAGTAAGTTAGTATGATAGTTACCTAGTTAGTTAGTTAGTGTGTTTGTTAGTTATTAGTAAGTTAGTAAGCTAGTTAATTAGTTAGTTAGTTAGTTAGTTAGTTAGCTATGTAGTTAGCTAGTTAGTTACCTAGTTATTTCGCTAGTTAGTTATTTAGATACCTAGGTGGTAAGCTAGTTAGTTAGCTATTTACCTAGTTAGTAAGTTAGTTAGCTAGTTAGTTAGCTAGTTAGTCAATTGATCATCCTCGTGCACATCGATCTGTTTAGTCGTTAAGTGCTGAGATCCTCCCCTCAGTTCCTCTTTTAGCGTATAGCGACTAAAGACACCAGATTTATGTAAACGTTAGTTGCGTTTCCTTTACAGTACGTTGCAATCAACCCCACCATTCGACTGTTTGTGAATTATAAAGGCAATTTTAGTTTAATAGTTTGCGTTTGCTTTTTAAACAATCGACGACAATACCATGCAAAAATCAACGCAAAGCGGTCTGCTTCCAAATCGCCTGCGACAAATTTCGAACCCGGTATGAGGATTTGGGGAACAGCGTTCACTACTCCCAAGCCATGAAGAGCGGCAGTGTATAGAAACAAGAGAACTCCCTTACCTGCGGGTGTTGCTATCCGCGGTCGGTCTTGGCACTTGTCGCTGACTAATGCGGGAATTTCTGGATTGTAGTGTAGTTCTCGGCACATATATCGTTTATTGAAACGAAAATGGGTTTGAAAGGCGAGCAGATCGACTTCATTGCATCGGGTATTATCATATATGGCTCGGTCTCTTTCCGCAGGGCGGCCCACTGAAAGCCTCGCACAAAGCACGGATTCTGTAGCTCCAGCGATGACCCCCAGGAGTCGCCCAAAAATAATCCTGAACAGAACGACGTAGGCCGGAATCGAACCCACAACCTCCGGAGTCGGCGAAACTACTTGGCCACGGAGACTGTTCAAGCTAATAATAAGCAATGATTACGTTATTGGGTGGGGAAGGGGCTGGGCTAGTGGATAGACAGGCGTGTGCCTGCCGGCTTGGTCGCTTGCGTTCGAATTCACATCCAGGCAGACTTTAGCAAACAACCCTACCTCTGGGTTCGCCTGATGGCGAGGGACACTGGTAATAGGGAAAGCTAATCCACACGCTAAATGCAAATCCATTGCTACTAGAATTAGCGCGTATGGACTACGCTAGAGTTCAAAGCGAGAGAGCGCAAAGAAAAAAAAAACACACACACAAAGGCAAGAAAAGCACGCACGCACAAAACAAAACAAAAACCAAAAAAAAAATAAAAAAATACCCGAGATTCCAGGTCGATCTAGTCTAAATGCATACTGGGAAATGTCTTTGGAAGTGGAGGCAGTCACATGACTGGTGGAGCGACGATTGCCCTGTACAAACATGGGTCTGGCACCATGTGTCCGATACGCCTTAAGGCACGTAAGAATGTTCTTTATGTTTACGTGTTTGCTACCTCATTTGGGGGTTAGTGTCCTTGGGGTCAAGAGTGGCAATATCTGGGCACTATATAACTGGTCCTCCGGTTCACTGATGGCGATGTAGGCGGTTCAATCCCCACACAGGCATTAAGTTGGACTGATGGTTGACTTCTCGTTCAGAAAGCAATCACAGACTACTGGACATAACTTGGCTAGAAAGTAAACCTGGGGTTGACCGCAACGTCTTGCAAAGGACAGGCAACATTTTTTCATATAGCTGGTAAGTGGGCTATTTCTGAATGCCTTAAGTCAGTGGTTCTCACCCGGTGGGGAGAACCCCCCCCCCCACCACCCCGCGCCAATTTTAGGGTTTCCAAGAGGAGGGGGGGGGGGGGAATGATTATTTCAAGATTGCGTTAATAAAGAACCGATTACTTGATATTATTTTTCCCTTCATATTTTAAGGTTGTGTACTTCTCGCCCTTCTGAAATTCGCTTTATAACGTAAGTAGACACGCAAATCATATTTTATGTAGACGTCTAGACTTGTTCTAGTATGTGTTACTAAATTTAGCTTCCAGTTTTACGTACACTGTGATAAAAAAAAAAGGGGGGGGGGGGTTATTTATAGGAATGAAATACGAAAAGGGGAGAATGACATTCTGAAAATATGGTGAAGGAGTGCATGGGCCAAAAAAGGTTGAGAACCACCGTAAGTCATAATGTGACGACCGACCTCATTGCACATTGTTGTAATTCTTGGTACTCGCAGTGAAAGGGAAAAACAATACACGCCAATGATGCACTAGACAGAAGAAATGGAAGCTGCAGCCACACGGAGATGTGTTTGCGGGGATTTCTTGTGTGGACAGTAGAAGTTAATTGAAAGAATAACGATATAAAACTTGGCTATGAAACTCTATACAATTCTTATACAATTCTTACTTCAGTTTCTTCTTCGTACACGTACAATATTTATAACTCATTAGAGCAGTAACTTCATAGCCTTTCTCTGTGCGTTGGGTTGGAATCTATTGGCAATAAAATGCATCACACCTGTGGGGGAAACGACCAGCTGCGTCTAATCCCAGCCTGTCTGTACGTGCTGTGCTGAACGATGACCTGGTTTCATCTTATTACTCCTCTCTGCAGATGCTCCAGGATCGGCCTTGCACAGCCTGTTGGTTTCTGAGCTTGGTGAGGGGAGAAGTAGAGCCCTGTAACACAGTTCCTCAGAGATGGTTCATCGGTATCGAGTAGGGAGGAAGGCTCCTACACCAGCTCCATTCTTTAATTGCAAGCCCTTTTCATGGCTCATACGGCCTGAACGTCAGTGTATTGGACTTAAGAGTTAAAACTCAAGCTTCCAGAGATTTCACCCACCACCAGCCAGGAGGCAACCTCACACAGATGATTACTCATACCAGGACAAGATGAGCACCACATTTGTTAACGTCAGCGAGGAAAGTATTAGGAGCAGGGACTTATATTGCGCCAGCAACAGGGAAATTAAGAATACAGCTGGAGAATTGAAAGCGTGCTCCAAGAAATGCCAAGCTAGGGTAGACACTACTTGAGTTACTTTAGGAAGTGAGTTAGGAATTCGTCGTTACTACACAGAATACATACAAAGAAAAGAAAAGCAGTATTTGCTAACAATCGTAATACGCGTCGATACAACAGGCATCAAAAGAAATCATAACTTAAAATAAAGAAGATAGTGAAGAAGAAATGGATGACAGAAGCAATTGTGCAACAGATGAAAATAAGAAGAAAAAGTGTTTTAAAAAAAAAAAACACTTGAAGAGATGTTTTTGAGATCTTTGTGACAAGCTGGATGGGTAAAGATATCAGACACACACGTCGACAGAGATGGCTCGGGTTGTGACAACCAGGAAGTCTATTGCTGTTAGATACAGATGTCAACATGGAAAGACTGGAGATCGTTTAGACAATCAGACGACAGACAAGTGATATTATCAGACAGACAAGGGGTATTTTCTGAGCTCGCTCTCTCTGAACTCAAGCGTAGTCCATACACACTAATTCTAGTATCACTGGACTGAATTTTGCATGTAAATTAGCTTTCCATCTTACCAGTGTCCCTCGCCCTTAGGCGAACCCACTCCGACTTCAGAGGTACTTATAATTTACGTCCCCAACTCAAGGACGAAAATTCAACATTTGAGAGCAACTGTTCCGAAGACCGAGAGGAAAATACCTGGATGGCTTGGCCACATGGTATGGACGAGACAGGAACACTGAGCTGATCCACGACACTGGTGATCGAGTGAAATGGCGAGTCATGACCGCCCACGCTTTCCGGCATGGCACATGATTGATTGATTGATTGTTCGGTATAGGAGTTGAACCCCTTACCTCAGCATCAGCACACTAGATATTTAAGAACACGCGTTCTTATCCACTCGGCCATGCTGACCTCCCAAGGGGTATTATCAGACAGACAAAGGGTATAATACAAGCGCACACAGACGCCGACGCAGAGAGAAAGTACTGGATAAGTTGGCGGAGTGACACAGGAAACACTCAGCCGTTGGACATAGCAAACCAATGGTTGCGAAGGAACATGCTCGCCTGCGTCTTCTGGCACAACACACGATGGTAATAAATGTCTGCTCTGATGTCTTTATGTCCCCCAGTACCCAGTCTCGCTCTGTCATCGGCAGATAAACCATAAACATCCCCGTCTAGTTACATGTAATGTGCTGCATATAGATCGAAGGGAAAGGTCGCCGGCAAAATTGTTTACGGGACTTGTCAGTCTGACCTGTTGCTCAAATATTTGCAGGTTCTGTCTCTGGGACATTTGGGCACATTATTCACGGGCTGAGTCTGTTTCTTATGTCCTTCGTGGACTCAGTGGCAATATTTTAGAAGATAAGAAAGAATGAAGAAAATATAAATGATTAAATAAAAGAGAGAAAACGAATGAAATCTAATCATGAAAGAGGCAAAAATGCAAAGGAATTTATAAAGTTAGGAAAGGAGACATGATAAAGAAAAAAGAGACCAAAAAATAAACATGAAAGCACCAATGGAGTGATGTGACTAGGAAGAAAGAAAGAAAGAAAGACAGACAGACAGACAGACAGACAGACAGACAGACAGAAAAGAAGGAAGGAAGGAAGGAAGGAAGAAAGAAAGAAAGAAAGAAAGAAAGAAAGTAAAGAAAGAAAGAAAGGAGGTTTGTGAGGACGAAAATGCCACTACAGCTTATGTAAACTGAGTTTTGAGAATAAAACTGAGAAGTAAACTGAGAATAGAAAATTGAGGGTTGACTGAGTAAGGGATTTATTGCTTCATTGACTGAGACATTGGTTGATAGGTTGAATGACTGATTGCCTGACTTATTGGTTGAATGACTGATTGATATGTTTGATAATTGATTGATTGGTTGATTGATTGGCTAATTGACTGATTGACTAATTAGTTTGTTGGTTGATTCGTTAATTAAATAATGGTAGATGAGATCGGTGATTGGTCATGTTGATTAATCATTGATAAATTGATTGATAATTTTGTTGATTGATTGGTAAATTGGTTGGTTAACTTGTTGCTTGATTATTTGCTTGACGATTATTTGCTTAAACGACTGTCTTCATCAACATCCTTTCTTGTTTGATCTCCGAAGATAACACTTGAAGATTCTCAGATAAGTGCCCAAAATATGTAGCGTCCAGGAGTATCATCATTTGTTCACAATAGACTACACAAACACTATATGTATTTGGTTGCAGACACTTCATATAAACTGGATTGTTGCCAAGACGGTCGCTTGTACGGCCTGCCCTTAAAGATGAACAATAACCGAGACCTTTGTTTAAAATGGACAACGTGTATATAAAATCAAACTTGACAGTCTTTGCTGGAGAAGAATACAAAATGATAACAGTTCACAGTGTGTGCCGCCTGTGGGAAAAAAAATGAGAAACAAGAAAGAAAGACACAGTGTACAAACCTTTAAGAGAAAGCAAATTCGGCAAATGTAAGTCACGATGTAAAAATAACAATAATAACTTAAAATTAAGATAAAAGTGAGTTACACCATAACACAGTGAATCGAATTTCCGATCTTAGTGATCTTCATCAGGAACAACAAAAACATATCTAAATAAATGTATGAAATTAGAAAATGTAATTAAAAATAAAATATAAACAAAAACAGAAATGGTATCACACGTTGTTAGGCCACTGCAGATGCTGTGTTTCTAGGAATGCTAGGCAGAAGTTCACTCGTGAAAGGTGCCAAATAAGAGCATGTGAAGCCGAAGGTGTGCGGATAGATAATGGATGTATAGAGGGTGGGTAGTCAGCAGAGTTATACAGTTGCATCTATACCAGTATTCATTCTCGCTGGATGGGTGCATTCCAAAGAGTTTATTAACTGGCTCTCGATTTTAAGCCTAAATAAGCTGTTAGAGTAACACGGCTTTAATGCAGTGATCCTTACATAGTTGAAGAAGAACTGATCGCTTTAGAAAATACCTTAGGGATATTATACAACACTCAGATAAACTCGTCTCTAATCATTTCAATTCTTTTAATCCCAATCAAAATCCTATGCTGGTTCGAACCGTGGACACCCTTCCAAAAGATGAGCGTCTAGCCACTAAGCTATGAGACTCCCGAATAATGACATGCCTGAGCTAATGTCGCTATAGTAAGTTCGCGTTGTACGAGGGGGTTTCAAATGACAACCTTAAAAGTGATAGAAATTACAACAACCTGTCATTATTGTTGTTAAGGATATCAAGAGTGTTTAGCATGTGACATCACGGTGATGACAAACGCGGTGACATCATAGTGACAGTTTAACGATGACGCCTCATATTTGACATGCATCAAAGAGAAGCAGCGTTATGTTATGCATGTCTTGATGCGTGACCTATAGAAATTCATTGGCTAATGAAGGTCCAGTATGGTGATGCATGCCTGTCAGTCCAACAAGTGTATGAGTGGAGTAGGAAGTTTCAAAATATCTTGACTTCTGTGACTCACTCTTCACGACAGGGTCAGGCACGCCGAGAAGTGTCCCAGAGTGGTTACACACGCGACCAAGATCATTTTTTTTTCTACAGGAATCCAAGCACTTTATCGGCCCTGGAAGAATTTGCATTGAAAGCAGTTCTGTCTGCATCGTAAAATTATAAATTTTTTTCTTTACTTTTTCAGAGTATTTTGACACACACACACACACACGCACGCACGCACGCACGCACGCACGCACGCACGCACGCACACACACACACACACAAACACACACACATTTAAGGTGTTCATTTGAAACCCCCTAGTATCTTGAGAAATATGACGATTTCTCAATCATTTTTACTCCTCAGTTCCCGTGGAGGCGGTTGCGTTCTTAGCAGCAGTTTTAGTCTTCGTACTCATTCTGATCCTGTTCTTCCTCTACCTCAACAAGTCACTGTGTTTCGCCGAGTGTGGAGGCTTCCCCTGCATCGACAAGATCCCGCAGAAAGGCAACACGCTGGGTAAGTCAAGCTTTGATCACTTCTCAATCTGTGTATACTGCTGTCGTTTAGTGCGTTTTGGGAAGGCATGGAAAGATCTGTAGTCAGAGGTTAGCATGTCCGTGTATAGCTAGCTTGCTACCTGTGTTCTTTCGCGCATCACTGCATGGGTTGTAACATGTTATTAATATCTGGATGATACCTACCTACCTGCTTACCTGCCTACTACCCGCCACTTACCTTCCTACATACCCTACCCTACTACCTATTATCAATTTATCCTATCTACCAACCAACCTACTATCTACCTACCTACCCTGCCCAATATTACCTACGTATTGCCAACCTATCCCACATACTTACCTACCTATCTAGTATAGACCTATTTACCTGCTTATCAACATGCCTGCCTACCTACATATCTCCATACCAGAGAGAGAGAGAGAGAGAGAGAGAGAGAGAGAGAGAGAGAGAGAGAGAGAGAGAGAGAGAGAGAGAGAGATAAGATGGGCACAATGTCAGACGGGCCTCCATGCCAAATTCTTAAACCTTTGAAAATAAAGTTTATTCATTTGTTCCTTCATACCTATATACCTGCCTACCTACATACCCATCCATCCACCCACCTACCAACCTACCTACCCGGATAGCTATTATCAATCTGAGCAACTTACCTATTACATACGTATCCTACCTAATTACGTGACTATGCACAAGTATCAGATAACCTAGCTTACCCCCACCCCCCCCCCCCCCACCTCCCCCTTAACCTGTCTGCCTGCGTGCATGTATGACTGCCTGCCTGCCTGCCTGCCTGCCTACCTACCTACCTACCTACCTGCATTTCTGCCTATATGTCTACATATATAACTTAACTTCTTGTCAATGTAGCTTATATAATAAATAAATCAAAACAAACGGAAAGTGGAACTGGCAGCTTGACAAGAACACAATCATAAATAACAAAGCAGACGTTGCGGCCAAAAAGCCTTAGTCAGCACCTAAAAACATAAATACACTAATTTAAAAAAATCTATTGATACGCCGATGTTTTCTACACCCCTGTCTCACATAACATGCTTGGCACTCCTCTCCTCTCCCTTGAATGCTCCTAACATCGTGAGTACCTCGTCTAATCCATTTTCTACAGACCCAACTAGTGAAGCTGCAACCTTTAGTAACAACATCTATCAAATATCTGGATTGCCAACACCAACAGAACAAACAGTTCGTAACAACACTGCCAATGTCTCAGCAAATAGAACTGCGTATAATGTGGTGGATCGTCATCAGAGAAAGGTACACGACAGAGTAGAGGCAAGGAACAAGAGGGACTTTGTCTATGTCAACAGTTGCTACGAGGATTTTGCTAGCAGTAGGGGTAAGAATAACGTGGGACATCTGTGGGGATAATTGCGATGTTAGAAGTAATGAAATATAATGTGGGTTTCGTTGTATCTGGGATTCTGGCTAAGAATCTGGGATTCATGCCAAGAATCTGGGATTCAGGCTAAGTTATTGGTATTATATGATTAGTCATCAATTTCATTTGTGCCTTATTAATGGAGGGCATTTTTATGCGTATTGTTGGGAATCATAGTTATTATGGACATCCACTTCCCTTTTTTGTCAGTGGTGTCTCCATTGCCACCGCCAGCATCACCGCAACAACCGCCATAATCGTCATCAATATAACCATCACCATCTCAACCACCACCACTGCTACTACTACCACCACCATCATTATCATATGTATCATAATCTTCATTACCATTACCGACATCACCACCACCATTGCCATGATCATCATCACAATCATCGCCACCACCATCACCACCACCCCTATCACTAGCCTCACCATCAACGATTTCATCATTACCACTATCAACACCATCACCACCCACAGCACGATCATCACCTGTGTCACATTGTGCACCCTAGTACAGTATATGTTCACCACCAATCATTGTTAATATACTACATTGACTGAAAACGTATGCAATTAGTAACACTATTGACGCGAGAAACTAACACATTAATAGTTACAGACAAGAAATGACATGTGGTTAGAAGAAAACGAAAGAAAAGAATTAAACACTCAAGCTCATCCTTTGCCATTGTATGTTAGTTGCATGTCCTTTACAGGACTTAGCAGTCAACCCCATCATTTTTTGGATCTTCGTGATTCCTCGGCAAGTTTACTTTCAGTAGTTTCTCATTGCTTTCTGAACGATCGGCATCCATACCATTTCATTAAAAAAAACACAGCTGTGTTTCGAACGCGGGTATGCGGGATTACGAACTGCGTCCGTAACCATTCCCCCACGGAGAGAGTCAGTGTATACGTCAGCAATAAATTTGCAGCCTATTTATTGTGTCTTCTATGCTTACTTCACTAAGGGAATATATTATTTTCAAGATGCTGTAATGTTAATTATTCTTGAAACTTCTGCGATTATATTACGTGAAAAGGTATAATGTTCTGCAATTGTATTACGAGAAAATGGGTACTGGTCTGCAACTATACACCATGGAAAGGTATACTGCTCTGCAATGATATTACGAGAAAGGGTATACTGTTCTGAAATTATGCAAAATGAAATGGTATAATGTTCTTCAATTATATTACAAGCAAAGGTATACTCTTCTGCAATATGCTGTGACATGTTTAGGTCTGGTCTAAGGGATCAATATTTTGTGAACATTATAACTTTAAAATAATTGTCAGTACTTTTTCTTTAGCGAAGTATACTAGTGCTCTATTGAGTGGAATGTACCAGTGCTCTACTGAGTTAAGTGTGCAGTGCTCTATTTATTGAAGGTTACAAGTGCTCTATTGAGTGACGTGTACAATACTCTATTGAGCGAAATGAGCGAAATATTTAGTGGAATATATAGTGCTCTTCTAAGTCAAATGTGCAGTGCTCCACTGAATGAAATATACATGTGTCTTTTGAGTGGAATGTACAAATTCTCTATTGAGTGAAGTTTACCAGTTCTTTAATTGGTGAAGTGTACCAGTGATCTATTGTGTGAAGTTAATCATTACTCTATTGAGTGAAGTTTATCAGTTCTTTAATTGGGTGAAGTGTACAAGTGCTCTATTGTGTGAAGTTTATCATTAATCTATTGAGTGACGCGTACAATGTTCTATTGAGTGAAGTGTACCAGTTCTCTATTGAGTGGCATCTAAAGATAAAAACAAAACAACAACAAAAAACTCCCCGTTTTCGAATCTATGAGACATATTGGAGGTATCGTTCAAAGGTCACACAGTTTCTAAATTCAAATTTTCTCGACCAAACGCCACTTGCTGCCTGATATGATCCCTATCCCACAGGCCAACCAACCTCCCGCATAATTTTCCCGCACCGATTTGATGAGGCTGGATCAGCCTGGAGCCAGGTGGATCTTGATTGCGTCTCGCCTCTAGAGGGTATGTTGACTCAGGGGATTGCTTAGTGGGTAGAATATATCAGCGAAATTAATGGTGATAGAATCGACAATGAATGATGATGGAATATACAACGAATGATGATGGAATAGACAATGAATGATGATGTAATAGACAATGAATTTTTTTTCTCGCATATCCTTCACAGGACATAGCTGTCAACATCAGCATCTTTCAGCTGATTGTTGATTTCTTGGCATGATTACGCTCAGTAGTTTGCCATTGCTTTCTGCGCGACCGGCTCACACACCCCGTAAGTTACCGACGCAGAGAGAACCAGACAATGAATACTGATGGAATATATAGCTTATACAATGAAAGATGATGTAATAGACAATGAATGATGATGGAATAGACAAAGAATGATAATAGAACAGACACAGAATGATAATAGAGCAGACAAAGAATGAAGATAGAACAGGCAAAGAATGATTATAGAATAGACAAAGAGTGATATTAGAACAGACAAAGAACGATTTAAATATACAAAGAATATTGATAGAGCAGAACATGAACTATGGGAGAGGTCTAGACATGCTGGCAACACAAATAATAGAAACACCTCAACAAGAGGAAGAAAAGACAAGCCTATCACCAGACAACACAATCAGTGAACAATTAGACAATGAATGAATCACCAAAACACGAGAAAAAGATTGTGAACAATTAGACAGTCATGTGAAATCGGTGATAATATTATTACAAATATGCTACACAACGTGCACAACAATAGATAAGTCCCCACAGACTTATGAACATCAGTTAGCACCGGACCTTTCAGAGAAATCAACATTGTTGGGTTGTGTAGAGCACGGAGCAACGATACTCATATAGTGAAGCGAAGATAATATTATTAAGAGGTGCCATGAACTCAAGCGTAGTCGATACATGTTCTACTACGTATAATGCTCAGGATTGATTTTTGCGTGTGGATAAGCTTTCCCAATTACCATTGTCCCTCGCCATCAGGCGAACTCACTCCGAGTTCAGAGGTACTTGTAATTTACATTCCCAAGTCAAGGACGAAAAGTCAACACATTAGTCCAACTGATTGGTATAAGGTTTGAACCCGTACCTCGGCATCAGCACACCGGATGCTTCAGAACAAGTGATCTTATCCATTCTGCCATGCTGCCCTCCCAATAATGTTATATACATGTGCAGAAGTTTCATTGTGAATTTATGAAACATGAAAGTAACAAGAGACCAGCACCCCATTGGGTATATGTTGCTGGTCACATTTGTATAGACTAGTCGGCACTGAGTGGGGACGCCTTGACTTCCCAAGTTATTTCCAGTACATATGTTAAGAGGGTCGACCTGGGAACCCAAGTCAATGTTAAGAATTCCAATGGGGATCGAACTTATGACCGCCAGACCCACAGGTTAGCGTATATGCGTTTTAAGTTGAACCAAATCTGATTTCTTAGGTTGTTGGTCAAAAATGAGAATATATCACGCGTCATGTGACCACGGAGGGGTGTCGGGAGATAAGTCTCACTCGCCAACCCGATTCGGATAAATACTATCATTTTCATGGATCAGATGACCTGAACGTCAGCGCAGCGGACTTAAGAGTTAAAACTCAGTCTTATATTGGATTAACAACCAATCAGCTTGAAACTAATCGTTTGAAATATGTCGCTATATTTATATTTATTTATTACAGTCAATAAGTTGTAGTTTGTCTATAGCATGCATCTGGTTGTTTGTATTTCGTTATTGCAGTCAATAAGGTTAACTCTTTGTCTATAGCATGTATCTGGTTGTTTATATTTATTTATTACAATCAACAAGGTTAACTCTTTGTCTATAGCATGCATCTGGTTGTTTGTATTTCTTTATTGCAGTCAACAAGGTTAACTCTTTGTCTATAGCATGCATCTGGTTATTTATATTTCTTTATTGCAGTCAACAAGGTTAACTCTTTGTCTATAGCATGCATCTGGTTGTTTATATTTCTCTTATACAATCAACAAAGTTGTTGTCGATGGCTGTAGTATGCATCTGGTTGTTTGTATTTCCCTATTAAAATCATTAGTTTACAATTAATCTACTTGCTACTGTTATTTGAGACTGCATATTTATATTATTTCATTACAATCATTAATTTTGAGTTTATTTACTTGTTTATCTACTAATTTATCTACCACTTTGTCGACCATTTATCTACTACTGTATCTACCAGTTTATCTACCTATTTATCTACTAATGTATCTACCAGTTTATATACCAGTTTATCGACCATTTATCTATTAATTTATCTACCAGTTTATGTACATATATATCTACTAATATATCTACCAGTTTATCTACCTTTGTATCTACTAATGTGTCTACTAGTTTATCTACCCATTTATCTACTAATATATCTACCAGTTTATCTACCTTTGTATCTACTAATGTGTCTACTAGTTTATCTACCCATTTATCTACTAATGTGTCTACTAGTTTATCTACCAATTTATCTTCAAATGTATCTACCTATTTATCTACTAATTTATCTACCAGTTTATCCACCCATTTATGTACTAATTTATCTACCAGTTTATTTACCTATTTATATACAAATGTATCTACCAGTTTATCTACCTATTTATCTAAAAATTTATCTACCCATTTATCTACTAATGTGCCTACCAGTTTATCTACCAATTTATCTTCAAATGTATCTACCTATTTATCTACTAATTTATCTACCAGTTTATTTACCTATTTATATACAAATGTATCTACCAGTTTATTTACCTATTTATCTACTAATGTATCTACCAGTTTATCTACCTATTTATCTACTAATTTATCTACCAGTTTATCTACCTATTTATCTACTAATTTATCTACCAGTTTATCCACCCATTTATGTACTAATTTATCTACCAGTTTATTTACCTATTTATATACAAATGTATCTACCAGTTTATCTACCTATTTATCTAAAAATTTATCTACCTATTTATCTACTAATTTATCTACCAGTTTATGCACCAATTTATATACTAATTTATCTACCAGTTTATCTAACTATTTATCTACAAATGTATCTACCAATTTATCTACCTATTTACTAATGTATCTACCGGTTTATTTACTCATTTATCTACAAATTTATTTACAGTTTATCTACCTATTTACCTACTAATTTATCTATCAGTTTATCTACCCATTTATCTACTAATTTATTTGGCAGTTTAACTGACTGTTTATAGGTCAGTATATCTACTATTTTATCTACCACCTACGTAGCAATTTATTTACAAATCTATCCAATAGCTCAGTGGTTCTCAACCGGTGGGGAATTCCCCCCCCCCCCCAGGGGGGAATTTTGGGGTTTCCAGGGGGGGGGGGAATGAAGATTATTTCAAGATCGCGTTAATACAAGAACCGATTACTTGATCTTGTTTTTCCCTTCATACTTTACCCTTCTGTACGTATCACCCTTCTGAAATTCATTTTATAACGTAAGTAGACCCGCAAATCACATTTTATGTAGATGTCTAGACTTGTTTTAGTATGTGCTATTAAATTTAGCTTCAATTATTACATATACTGTGTAGGGGCAGGGGGCAATTTTTAGGGAGGAAATACGAAAGGGGGGGGGGGATGACGTTCTAAAAATATGGTAAAGGGGGGGGGGGGAATGACGTCCTAAAAATATGGTGAGGGGGGAATGACGTCCTAAAAATATGGTGATGGGGGGAACGGACCAAAAAAGGTTGAGAACCACTGCTAGCTTATCTATACAATTATCTACAAATGTGTTTGCTAGTTTTAAGAGTAATGTATTTACTAGTTTAAACACTATTTTATCTAAAAGTTTATTTAGTATTATATTACCAATTTATTTAGTATTGTATCTGCCAGTTTATCTATTATTTTATCTACCCGTGTATCTAACTATTGTATCAACCAGTTTATCTACAAGTTTTTCTACCAGTTTATTTAATAGCTTTTCTCTACTTGTTTGTCTACCAGTTTATCTACCAATTTATCTTACAATTTATATACCAGTTTATCTTACAATTTATATACCAGTATAACTATAATAGTTATTTCCTTATAATTCTACTCGTACTTTGTCGTTTTCTGTCGGATAATATTAGTCCACAAATAATCTTTCTATTCATGAAATGATTATCTTCACACAATTCAGCATTACAGATGCAAACGATGGTGACTGTAAATGTGTATTGCACACACATCTGATGTTACTACTGTATTTGTTTGTACAAGAATGCTACGGGCAACCTGTATGTAACACATATAGAGGTTTACTGTAGATAAGTTACATGTTTACACAGAATAAGTGTTAGTCATAACGGAAAAACGTTTACTGCAAGCTGTGCCAGGTGTTTAGAGTAACAGTGTAGCTATTGTTAAGTTGCTATTGTTTAGTTGCACGAGTAGAATCACACAACTGTGCTGGTTGGGACTCTCTTTGTGACGTCACGGCAGGCATATTTTTGGCGAAATTACAATACGACAGTTGTATATTGACTAAACAGCACATCTGGAGCCACTGCTTGCGTGTATGTGCGTCCGTGTGGGCATGCGTGTCGGTTGTGTGTGGGCGTGTGTATGTGTGTGAGGACGGAAACACAGGGCACCATCTATTATGCTGTATATCTACGAAAGTTTCAGGGCCATGGTAGCGTAGTAGTTCGTGCATTAAGAGTGCGATTGTCCTACGTTCACAACCCCTTCCTAGGTCAAAGTTTGCCATTACCACATGGCTCCATTGTCCATCCATCCTCATAGAACAGGTATCGGAATGTGCTCTTGGAAGTAATTCATCGAGTAGCGTTTGGCAAAGCGACTACATACTTCTCACCAAATCTTTGGTATGCCAGGATGGCCTGGGAAGAAAGCAGTTGAGCTTTCACGGATGGGCGAAATAACCGATGAGACCGAATGGTTTTTTTGTGTGCAGCCACGATGCGAAGGTCTCTGAAGACACATATAACACCCGAGGAAGCTGCGGTGCCTCAGTAGTTAGCCCACTTGCCTTTCGGTCCAGTGATCATGTCAGTGCAGGAATTAAACAAAAATGAAACACTGGTCTAGATTCCTATGTCGGCCAAGCCGTAATTGGTTACCGGGAGTTATTATGGGAGGTAAAGTCGGCATGTGTGATAATACCCTTATCGAATGCCGATTTATTTATAAAAATATGTGTCAGGCACCATATACCCAAATATAAAAGGCTTATAAACGGGCATTGCCTATACGTGTTCTTGGAAGTGACGTCAGCTGGTGTATCGTGCATGGATTGCCTATTGGATTATAAAAAGATGGGTCTACCCTCATATACCCAATACGACTCGAGGCCTACGAAAGGGCCCTTACTTGGACCTTTTGACCATATATCAAATTCGCCCCAAGACTTGGAAATGGGCTCTACTTGTATTAATATAGCACTTACAGAGGCGTTTGGGTACATAGTTCGGACATTTTGTAGAATACTTACAAAGAGAAATGTGCTATAAATGGAAACAGTCACCTCACCCAACAATGCCATAAACTTGTAAACATGAAGACATTCACGCCCCCTACGACCGTATCTACAATGTGATAGTAGTTTCAGATTGAAGAACTCTCGATTTACAGATGGTATTGTGATACCGGGTGTGTGTGTGTGTGTGTGTGTGTGTGTGTGTGTGTGTGTGTGTGTGTGTGTGTGTGTGTGTGTGTGTGTGTGTGCAGTCTTTTTACACCAACTTTGCCCGACAGATGCAAGTCCTTTTAGAGCCTAAACTACCTGTACCCCGGTGTCGTTGTTAATTGCGGTTCCAACTTCACGGCAACGTGTCGTCCCCATTATGCTCCGTTCCTGTGTCAGTGAATACCACACAAAATGCTCCTCACTGCCCAATGTGAAAAGTGAAACAGACAGGCGTCTCTGCAAACCAACAGCCCGCACAGATATACTATGCATAATGCCGCTGGGACTCAGCCGCTGTCAGAATGCCAACACAAAAGTCCGTCACGAAAAATACAGTTCATCGTCGATGGAAGCGGTAGTCACTAGAAAACCAGCAGCCACATATTACTGCATATGGCAGCCGAGTTAGGTCAGCGACAGGCCGGCCACCATTTTTCTGAACATGCAGTTCATGCTACAACTACAAACAACCGCGGACAGATGTAAAAACACTTCCCGCGAAATTCACAGCTCACAGTGTCGCACCACGCACTCAACTCAGTAGTAGGGCGACGGAACCATGCACTACCTGTCCAACATGAGGAAAAATGCGAATGAAAACCGTAGTCACAAGCATAAACACTCCAGTGGCCTTAGCCGTTCATATGCCTATCCACCATGTTGGGGACTGGAAATGTATTGGACTTAAGAGTTTTTAAAAAGTGGTTCAAAAGGCAAGACGGTCGACTTCATTGTACTGAGTATATCCCATATGGCAGGGTCACTTTCCGCAGGCCACCTGCAGAAAGTCTCACGCAAAGCACTAACTCCGTAGCTCCAGCCACGACCCCCAGGAATCTATGAGAAAAGAATTACACTCTTGAACCAAACGACGTAGATTGAAATGGAACCCACGAACTCCGGAACGCGATGCAGGTGACGTAGCAGTACGCCGCGGAGCATCCCCACTTTAGAGTTTAAACCAATCTTACAGAGAATGCACCAGTCGGCCAATCGGGGTTTTTTTTGGCATAGGGGATTTAACTCTGCGTGACTTTATAAGAGTTCTCACCCTTGTTCCCCACACTCCATCTTCCCTGTTGATGTAGGCGGAAGCAATATTCAAATTACGCGGGAACTGGTCTCGTGTTACACGTTATGTAAATCAGTTTATGTCGTCATAGATCAGACTTTCCAGAAATTACTTCTCTCATTCCACATGGTCGTTAGGGACCAGTGCTTAGATTACCATCGGATAGCTGTCTCATGTTTCCATCAATTTGCTTCAGTTGATAATGTCCGCGGCTTAGTACGATTGTTTTTTTTTACCAGTACCGATACAGAGTCTGCACAGCTCCGTTGATTGCTGGAAATGTCATGGTCATTACATTACAGTGCCGTATTTACTTTAATGTTCATTGTATATAGGTACGTTCTACTTAGGTATACGCACACACGCACTTACGCCGCGCATATGTATTCGCGCGCGCGCGCACACACACACACACACACACACACACAATTCAATTCTCTGTCTGCGTACAGACCCCACCTTGACCTTTCGGTTCACGCTCATTAAATCACGCAGGACACAAACGTGGGTATAATTCTGTGATTCCAGCCATATAAAAAAGTCTTAAAAGTCGAGGGGATCGATTTCATGGCACCGGCTTTTTATGGCTCGGTCTCTTTCCACAGGGCGGCCTACCGAAGGCGTCGCACAAAGCACTAACTCCGTAGCTCCAGCGAGGACCTCTAGGAGTCTCCAGGATTCCAGCCATTTGTAAGAAGAAAGCGATCGAGAGAGAGAGTGAGAGAGGCAGAGAGGGTGAGGGTTGACAGAAGGCATGAGAGGGTTGAGGCAAAGATGGGGAAAGGTAGGATGAGAACCATCGACAGGAAGAGAAAGTGAGTGAGAGATGGGGCGGAGGCAGGGAAGGAGGGAGGTAAGACGAAAGCGAACGAGAAGGAAAGAGTAACAGATATAGAGAGAAAGAGTGAAACATGAGAGGGAAGTAAGAAAGCGAAAGAGAGAGAGAGAGAAAGAAAGAAAGAAAGTGTGTGTGTGAGAAAGAAAGAAAGAACGAGAGAGATAGCGATAGATAGATAGAGAGATAGATAGAGAGAGAGAGAGAGATAGAGAGAGAGAGAGAGAGAGAGAGAGAGAGAGAGAGAGAGAGAGAGAGAGAGAGAGAGAGCTTCGCACTATTACATTTGTCAACACGTCGCCTGGACTAATTGCCAGGTGCTAGTGTTCCTAACTCAATTTTCTGGCTACCACGAAAGTATGCCAAACTTGTGGCTAAATTTGGCCTGTCAACACGTGACCTATATCGCACGTGACACCCAGGCCTGACATGATGGAGTCAAACACGTGTTGCTGGTTTTCTTCAGCTCATATTGAGATGTTCACAAATGGCGGCCGTTAACATATAATGTTTATTTATGTGTGTTGCGATATGTAGAATTATTGGCAACTCTTAGATATGCTGGTAATAAGATGAATACACTTGTAGATATTGACTCGCTGTTTCGCTGAGAAGCTACGTCAGTCGTCATGTATGTCCACATCCTCCACCCCCACCCCACATTCTCTCTCTCAAATAGTTCGTCCCATATGTGGTGGTCGTCATGTTCTGTCCAGTCTTCTGCTTCTCTGCTGATAGTTTATCTCATATAAGATTGATCACCATCTTTGTCCACAGCCTACTTTCTGTGTACTAGATCTGTGTAGTATTGCCGGGCTCCGTGGCGAGCCTTCTCTGTGGCGAAGGGTTTACGGACGCGATTTCTAATCCAGTATACCCGGGTTCGAAACACAGCGGTGCTGGTTTTTTCTTTTTTTTTCCGAAAAAGGTATGGGTGTCTGACTTCATGTCGTATATGGTCGGGATCCAGACAGGGTTTAAGATGAGTTAAAGACGATACCTAAAGAGTTGAGACAGTTACACAACAATTTAGCTGAAACAGACGATAGCAAGATATACCAACATCATCATCACCATACATATAACGAGACAGAAAACCAGCAAGCGGTTAGCCAGTGAACACGGGACATATGCACCCAGTTTCCATGAATGAAACTCTCAATAGAAGTTGATGAGCTGAATCGAGGACAGATAGTCTATCTTTCAGGTACGAGTCATCTTCGAAATTTTAATAACGAAGACACAAACAATAGATTACACGATTTATTGCCTGGCATATTTCGCTGCATCTCGTCAGGTACATACTGCAGAATTCACACAACATAGAGTAAAATAACTAGATAAATCCTTCAATCTGAAATATACACATGTTCACACAGTAATGTCAATTGTCTGCCACGGTAATTTTAAACTGACTAACATGTCTTTCTGTTTGCACGCAACTGGCTTGTGTATATTAATCATTATTGCTTCTGGAAACTTTAACAAGCGAGTATCTTGTATGTTAAACAACACGCGAAAGGCCCTGTCTCTAAATATCACATGGCCGCTTTCCAGCATATGCCTAGCAATCGATGAAGCGGAAAGCTTCCGGTGTGTCGGCCCCACTAGGCACCCATCGCCTGTGTGTAGTATCTTGTCGATCCATTGAGGTATGTGTTCAGACACTCTTTTATTCAATTGCCGCTCTGTTCTGCCGATGTAGGTAGACTGGCACAATCTTCGAAATTGTTGAGCATCTAAGTAGAGTATATGATGTCGACTTTATCGTCTGTGTGCGATGATATAGTGGAGACTGGAATTTGTTCTCCTGCGTCTATCTTCTTACTTGGATCGCGAACCTGATCGTATGTCTGCCAAGATTCTAGTGTGGGCTGTGAATGAAGGGTAACACAGCTGACAATAATCACGTTCAAAGCATTGGCTTGTTCACACAAGAATCTGGCAGATGTAGATACGAACTGACTAAGACACATTCTCGACGGCAGCGGGTATAACATTTATTCCAGAATTATACACGCCGCATACTCCTACAACAGGCTGCGACGATTAATTAGAACAATTGTTATGACGTACTCATTAACCTATCAACTGTGGGCACATTACTGTCTGGCAATTAGCATGTGAAGGGAAGTTTAGGCTGAGTCAGCAGTCTTCAGTTGGTTGGAAAACAGCACAACCAGATATACTGCGTTTGTAACGGACTCGCAGGCTGTGTTTCAGAAAGTGGAAACTGACCTGTTCCAGGTGGAGTGACTGGCATCGTCAAACAAGATGGATTTTCTGCCCAGGGCTTACAGGTGTGCGTGGCAGTGAACAGGCTGATAGACTAGCTGCTGCTGCCTCTCTGGGTGGTGAGCTACTTTATGACAAAGACGATGTGAGTTGGTCTCTCTGGAATCGGGTGGAGAGTGCAACTGAACAGACGAAGTATCTTTATATGGACATAATGGGTCAGAAGGGCATGAGTGGATGGTCTCGATGATACTCAGAAAGTATAGAGGAATATTCAGGCGGACTTTTAATCCAATTTCTGCTGGAATAACCAGCACTAGAAATCTTCGGTGGCTTTTGAAAGAGGAGGCCGGAACACGTGTGGGAATATCCCGAGTTCAGTAATGTTGATTCTTTAATTCACTATACAGTATGCTAGCATTCCCACATCTATGATTCTCCCCAGGATCACTTTCCAGTTAACTCCTTGTAATACATGTATAAAGTAAATACGACCCATTTTATACACATAAGGTGTATTGAGCATATCAGGGTAGACCCATATTTTAATAGACCACAAGGTGCTCAGTGCGTATTATGGTCGGTGTCCACACCGGCCACCTTTACTTCCCAGAACATGTCTTGGTATCCATGATAGATTGGCTCAACCTGGGACTTATTCATGTCAATTACAAAAGAATCAAAACAGTCTCGACGCGGATCTAACCCAAGTCCACTGCTACTGCGGCTCCCAGTATGTGCATGGAGCTGCAAGAAAGATTAGCCGCTAAGCTTATCAGGTCAGTAGCACTATACGGCTGT
Organism: Cepaea nemoralis; assembly: GCA_014155875.1. Taxonomy (NCBI): domain Eukaryota; kingdom Metazoa; phylum Mollusca; class Gastropoda; order Stylommatophora; family Helicidae; genus Cepaea; species Cepaea nemoralis. The sequence goes on from JACEFZ010020302.1 coordinate 219,265, forward strand.
GAAACATGGACTTGAACCAAACAACAGATTGTATATAAATATGGACGAGTTGCATATTTTACGTCATCGAGGAAAACATGGACTTGAACCAGACGACAGATTGTATATAAACATGGACTCGTTGTATATTTTACGTCATCGAGGAAAACATGGACTTGAACCAGACGACATATTGTATATAAATATGGACGAGTTGCATATTTTACGTCATCGAGGAAAACATGGACTTGAACCAGACGACAGATTGTATATAAACATGGACTCGTTGTATATTTTACGTCATCGAGGAAAACATGGACTTTGACCAGACGACAGATTGTATATAAATATGGACGAGTTGCATATTTTACGTCATCGAGGAAAACATGGACTTGAACCAGACGACAGATTGTATATAAACATGGACTCGTTGCATATTTTACGTCATCGAGGAAAACATGGACTTGAACCAGACGACAGATTGTATATAAACATGGACTCGTTGCATATTTTACGTCATCGAGGAAAACATGGACTTGAACCAGACGACAGATTGTATATAAACATGGACTCGTTGCATATTTTACGTCATCGAGGAAAACATGGACTTGAACCAGACGACAGATTGTATATAAACATGGACTCGTTGCATATTTTACGTCATCGAGGAAAATATGGACTTGAACCAGACGACAGATTGTATATAAACATGGACTCGTTGCATATTTTACGTCATCGAGGAAAACATGGACTTGAACCAGACGACAGATTGTATATAAACATAGACTCGTTGCATATTTTACATCATCGAGGAAAACATGGACTTGAACCAGACGACAGATTGTATATAAACATTGACGCGTTGCATATTTTACATCATCGAGGAAAACATGGACTTGAACCAGACGACAGATTGTATATAAACATGGACTCGGTGCATATTTTACATCATCGAGGAAAACATGGACTTGAATAAGACGACAGATTGTATATAAACATTGACGCGTTGCATATTTTACATCATCGAGGAAATCATGGACTTGAACCAGACGACAGATTGTATATAAACATTGACGCGTTGCATATTTAACATCATCGAGGAAAACATGGACTTGAACCAGACGACAGATTGTATATAAACATTGACGCGTTGCATATTTTACATCATCGAGGAAAACATGGACTTGAACCAGACGACAGATTGTATATAAACATTGACGCGTTGCATATTTTACATCATCGAGGAAAACATGGACTTGAACCAGACGACAGATTGTATATAAACATTGACGCCTTGCATGTTTTACATCATCGAGGAAAACAAAGTGTGAGTTAGACAGAAAAGAGAAGTGACGACTGATCGAACTTATGTTTCAAATTGGGCACGCAGGCCCGTCTTACATTCACCCCTTCCATTGACTCATCTTTCGTACATCAATTATCTATTCTGCATGTTACATTCACATAGAAAAGAAAAACAAAAAAACAAAAACTGTCAAATAAATGTTGTGAACATAAACAATGCATATGAACATGATATCAGACAGGCAGACAAGTATACACACAGACACGCACGCATTCATAAACACATACAGACGTACTCACATAACTTACACAGACTCTCATAATTATGCACCCACTCAATAACTCACAAATACATACTCCCTTGCATACACATATACTCACTTACAATCACAACCTTACTAAACACAATGTACTTATACATACATACATACTCGGACTCTTTCTTCATCTCTCTCTCTCTCTCTCTCTCTCTCTCTCTCTCTCTCTCTCTCTCTCTCTCTCTCTCTCTCTCTCTCTCTCTCTCTCTCTCTCTCTCTCTCTCTCTATTTCTGTCTATCACGCCCATACATCCTCATTCATAAATAAAGCAAAGCACACACATACACTCCTTCCGATACACACATAACCGACACATACACAATTTCACACAGGCAAATACACAAATACTCAGATAGTCGTACATCCACACAATGACACACCCACTTCCTCACACACACACACACACACACACACGCACACACACACACACACACACACACTAGAAAAAGTCTCCATCCATCCATCATGTGCCATGCCGATAAGCGTGGGGGTCATGTTTTGCCATCTCAGTCGATCACCAGAGTCGTGGATCAGCTCCGTGTTTCTGTCTCGACCATGCCACGTGGCTAAGCCATCCAGGTGTTTACTTCTCGGTCTTACCCTTGGTCTCTTCCCTTCGATCTTGCCAATTGTCATCAAGTTCTCCAAGTCATTTCTTCTCATAACATGCCCAAAAAATTTTGACTGTCTACGTGTAATGATTCTAATCAGTTTACGATCTTCATATGTTTCTTGAATGAATTGGTCATTGGTTTTTCTGATTATCCATGGTATTCTTTGCATTTTCTTCAGAAACCACATTTCCACAGCCATCAGATCTTTTTCAGCTTGACTGTTCATTGTCCACGCTTCACATCCATACAAAAGTACAGGTTCTATGTAGCACTTCAACACTCTTTTTCTCGTTTCAATTGATATCTTTTTATTGGTCAGTATGTTTTTCATCTTGCAAAAGGCTACTTTTGCAATGGCAATTCTTGTTCTAATCTCTTCAAGGCACCTGTCATCAGATGTTATGACTGTTCCGAGATGATTGTTCCGATTCACTTGCCTAAGAATATGCCCATTTACTCGTATATCACATCGTGGTATTTCTTTCTTCCCTGTAACGACCATAATTATCATAGAACAAGTCTAAACACCTATAAAAACGTGATTTTCAGGTCTACTTACGTTATAAAATGAATTTCAGAACAACGAGAAGTACAGAACTGTAAAGTATGAAGGGAAAAACAATATCAAGTAATCGGTTCTTGTATTAACGCGATCTTGAAATAATCTTAACCCCCACCCCTCACCCTCCCCTGGAAACTCTACAATTTCCCCCCCCCCCCCCCCCCCCCCCCTGGGGGGGATATTGCCCAACCAGTTGAGAACCACTGGACTAGAAAGCTCGGCTGAGAAATGAGAAAATACACGTAGATACAGGCAAATGTTTCGACAAATCTGTATCAACTACAAAATAAACACATCAATACAAGAGAGATACAACACAAGGATACTTTTGTCAGCATTCTAAAAGTAGTCCGATCAGCACACAAACTAGGAATAGCTATATTTATCGGTTGTTTAGTGGGTATCTAGTTGGCCCTGTGTGGAAGTACTCGTGTTCATTCTGTCAATAGCTGTCTTCATTTGAAGACGGCAGTGTCCAATCCCTGCATATACTTGTTTTCCTTAGCGAGATTTTTAATTATTATATTGTCTAATGTATCTTTCGATCTGTAATCTTTTCAGTACTTCTGTGAGAAGAAGAGGAAGAATTCGCACTCGGCACTTTTTTAGCTACATTAGGAACATTTTCTCTAAGAGAGCGCGCGCGCGCGCGCGCGCACACACACACACACCACCACCACCACCACCCCCCCCCCCCCCACCACCCCATTGTTGGTTACTAACAGATTCAGTGCCAAAACAGTAGGTTCGGACCCAACAAAAATGGATGGCAGAAAATAGAAAGTAGGGGTGTGTCACAGTTATGACCTAAACTCTAAAAGTGTTTAATATGGTAGCAGATATGTTGTAGTATATATCAAATTAAAGGGGATAGTAAAGGGAACAGTACTGTATTTATATTTTAACTATAGTTTGATGTATAAGCACATGGCTGTTACTTGAAATTTTAATAAGACGATTTATCATCTCAAGCCACTTAATCAACTAAGTAGAAGTAAACGTTAAACTGTTTTAAAAGAAATAGTGAAGAGTTCAGTGTTGTATCTTTCTCTCCTCACCATGGTGGGAGGACAATGTTACATGCATTAAGGCGATATGTTATGTTATATCAAACCTCTGCGCTTGGGGCGTTACCACGTGTGCTCAGTCCTCCGTTGCAGCCGCCAACCGAAAATATGTCTGGTCTGTCTTCCAATGAAGAGTCTTTTATAATATCTCCTCTCTTGAACCGAAGGCAGCGTTGATGTGCTTGACTAGGCTTCACTCCCAGTTCGTGCAGTCGGGCTAACGCCGGAGGTTCGTCAGTATATGCCAGCCAAGTCCGTATTGCATTGGTTAAAAAATCCCTGCCCATGCTTCTTCCAATTGTTATGGTGCATTATTTGCCAGTTGGTTTATGCGTTCATTACCTTGTACTCCGGCATGTCCAGATGCCAACATCCAGGTGAGTAATGTCAGGCGCGACATCCGAATGATGAATGTGCATTCAGCGCTGTGACTGCCGCGATTTTCCGTGTCATGTTTATGGAGTCTGATATAATTATCAAGTGTGGGAACAGTTCTATTGCCTCTGCGAGATGAAGACATATTGAGCTTATTGTGCTAAACCCTTATTTACTTAGACCAATGGACACTCAGGTGTGATGCGTCAATATTAAACTTGTCGGGTTCACTTCCCAAAACATTTCCTGGTACCCAAATATTAGGCTCGATGCTTATTCGAACACATGCCTACCGGGTCGGCACGCAAGAGGCACTAAGCTACGGTGGCTCCCATCAGAGAAGAGACACAAAGTTAGAGAGAATACGCGTTGAATCATAAGTAAGGGAAACAATCCTACACACGTATATACTAGTTGAATTGCATAAGTTACTACCCCTGCTAGAAGTAAACATTATACTGTTTTAAAACAAATAGTGAAGAGTTCAGTGTTGCTTGCTTGTTTGTATTCGTTGGCTTGAGCGCCAACGCGAAGTCCTGTATGTCGGATGAAGGCATCCTGTTGTCCAACATTAGTGTGGTGTCATACAGGACCTGAGGTTTGCGTGAGAATCCGTTGTCCCATGTCTGGCTTATTGGTGTGCAGACTGGTGGTTCCTCGCCGTACAGGCAGATACTCTCCGACTTTGGAGGAATCGGCGATCCTACTGACTTTAGCCAGGACCCCGAAGGGACCTGTTGCCCAGGACGCTCGACGAGGACGCGTCAATAGGTCTTGGCCAGTATATAACCCGGCCCTGGTGCCTTGGAAACACCTCTACGTCCAAGTTCAGTGTTGTATCCTTCTCTCCTCACCATGGGAGGACACTGTTACATGCATTAAGTGATGCGGAAGTGATCTCACTCATGTCAACAGAGATTATTGTTCCAGATATTGTCAGAAGTATTATTGTAGTCTCTGTAGCATCAGTTCACATCTGGTTTTACTTCTACAGACTCCTCTATACCAAGTTGATACGTTTAAATACCTAGGGGCAATTATAGCATCGCCGGTCTCTCTGGCCTAGGTGGTAACGACTTTCTCCGTACTCCCGTATATTCACGTGGGTAATGCAGCTGCGCGAAATTCGGTAGCGGATCGCGTCGCGTTGGTTACCTACTGGGGTATGTGAGCCGGTCGCTCAGAAAGCAATGGCAAACTACTGAGTGTAATCTTGCCAAAACATCAACAGCAGCTGAAAACTACTGGTGTTGACTGCAATGTCCTGTAAAGACTATGCGGAAAAAAACTATAGCATCAAATGTAAGATGCACGACAGAGATAAAGAGCAGAATAGTGCAAGCAAAAGCTGCATTTCAGAACATGAAAAGTATCTTATTTAACCAGTAACTAACATTGAATGTAAGAAAGATAGAACTGATATGTTATATAGAACCTGTTTTGCTGTATGACACTGAATCATACAATGTGAATAAACAAATTACAAAACCTTAGAGGCAACGGAAATGTGGTTCCTGGGCCGAATGTTACAAGCACAATAGACTGCCCGAGTTACTAATAACGATTGCACGTGAAAGGCTAATGAAACTAAGTGAAACATTATATACAACAATAAGCTTTATTTGATCATGTGATGAAAAGAGAAGCATTGGAGAACATCGTGACAGCTGGAAAGATCAATGGGAAAAGAGGCAGAGACAGACCACAAGAAATAATGCTGGATGGACTAAGATGGTGGCTTGGAGGAATATTATTATTAGCTTTAATCCAGGGCACCAAGGATCGAGATCTGTGGGGATACAAGAAGACCTATGCCAGTTGGCAAGGCATATAATGATGTTGATGGGACATTTAAATGTTACCCCAAAAAAATACAATCTTAGAATATCGTGGACCCTGAAGAAGAAAGCTAAAGAAACATTCCAAAAGATGGGAACATGTAAAGAAACTTTCTCATAAACAAATCTGTCTAGGAAACTGAAACACTTTGGCCGTATGAAATGTCACGGTGACGTGGAAAGAGAGCCCAGGGAAGGCGTGGTTCCTGGGCGAAAAGGCGGGGATAAAAACAGCTCCAAGATGGACATAAGACATTGACAACACCTGCACATGAAAAGTTGCCAGACAGAAGAAGTTGCCAAAGATCGAGAGTCTTGCCTACGGGTCATATTGATAGCGACGGTCTGTAAAGAATCTGCTAGATGATGATGATGATGATGATAATGATGGCGATGATAATGATGGCGATGATGATGATGACGATGATGATTATGATGATGGTGATGATGATGACCTATGGGGCAGAATGGCGTAGAGGTAGGGCGTGTGCGTCTAACTAGAGCGGACTGTACACATCAGTCTGTGGACCTAGTGGATGTTGACAAATGAAGAAACCCGAGGACACGATATTCCATCTTGATCTTGGAGAGTGGATCGGGTGTCTAACAGATAAGTACCAGAGTTTAGGAGACGCTTAGTTCACCTTAGACGTCGACGTGGTCCAAAGGATAAGAACTCTCGCCCTTAAACTTCCGGTGTGCTAATGGCGATGTAAGGGATGAAACCTTTACACCGCTTTACTTTGCGTGGGAACGCTGACATCTCATTCAGAAAGAAATGGCAAACGTAATATTGCCTAGACAATAAACCTGGTGTTGATCGTAGCGTCCTGCAAAGGACATGCACAATTTTATAATTCACCTTGTGCATGTTAAAAATCATTTGACTCTTTGGAATTCGAAATGTTAGAAGGGACGCACCCTGGAGTTCATTTCAGCAAAATGGACCCACGTCCGCGCCAGGAGCCCTATTGTCTGTATAGTAAACAGCAAGGGGCCATTTTCAAACTCAATGTGGCATTTTGTGCATATGGTATTCTTCTGCCTGTTATCCCCCAATTGGACCAGTTAGACAAGTCGACAATAAATGGGTGATAACACATTTTATGTGACCGATTAGTTTTGTCGCTGTTTAAGGGAATTAACTGATATAATCACGGTTATCAATAATTCATAGATTACTGCCCTTCACTATTGTTGCTATTAGGAAATTGGTTATCTTCCTTACATTGTTGTTGGAAGTCGGCATGGCTGAGAGGGTTACACTCACGCTTTAACTTCCTTCTGGGGACCGGCTGAAACCCGTCGTTGGTCTTAAATGTTGACGTCTCGTTCTGGACTTGGGGACGTACATTACAAGTACCTCAGAAGTCGGGGTGGGATCTTCCTGATGGCGAGGGGCAATGACTGTAGGGAAAGCTAACCCTCAAGCAAAATCAGTCCAGTGCACTCACTAGTAGAAGCAACAACTAGTATTTGTAGCACGTGCGTCGACTACGCCCGAATTCAAAAACAGCGAACGAAAAAAAGAAGACGTTATTTTTATCCTTATCATTTTAGATGCTCACTCTGTTGTCCCCTGTGCCAAGCATTGGATGCAATCGGTTGTTTGGTTGATCCGTGTCTCCATATAGTGTACTGGTGTTTCTTCCAAACATTCACGACAAAGTCTAGTGTATATACATTATCTCATCTTGTTCCTCGTGTACCTTGCTGTGTCGAAGTGAAGCATAAATAAAGAGTGCCCGTTTATGGGCTTCGTATATCGAGATTCACATGGACTGTGTTATTCCCTGTGTCAGTCGTTTGCATGGTCGACATCTTCTTCTGGTTCCATGATACACATTGTGTGTGTGTGTGTGTCTTTGAGAGAGAGAGAGTGTGTGTGTGTGTGTGTGTGTGTGTGTGTGTGTGTGTGTGTGTGTGTCTGGAGATGCTGGTTTATAAGAGAGTAAGTAGAGGGACTGGACAATGCTGACTGCATAGAGGACAAGTCGTGGACTTTGATTCAATCAACCTGTTACTGGAAGTACCAGAATGGGGAACTCTTCGCTGGCTGTTGAGGAGGGGTTGTCCCAAGTATAATACACATTAACTGACTCAGTGCCAAACAAAAAATAGGCTGGACCAAACATGGTGCACAATCAAATAAACAAGTATTATAATGTAAATGTCCATTCAATGAGCATTGAAATTGTGGAAGATAGCACGAAACAAAACACATAACACGATGACCGTAGTATGGCGATATATCGTCCTTCTGTCCAAATGGGAGGTCACATCTGGCGATATATTATCCCTCGGCACTGAACCGATTAAAATGCACGACATAGGTTTAACGTGTCAGAACCTGGCAGTAATAGCACCAGTAAACAAAGTATGGGGTGTATTAAGCACTTCAAAGTCGGGCGAGAATCACACAGCATAGGAAACCATAACGTGCGCTAAGCACTTCAGAGTCAGACATATTCACACAGAGAAACAGACATAATCACACAGAGAAACAAAGTATCCGATTTATTAAACACTTCAGAATAGGACATAATCACGCAGAGAAACAAAGTGTGTGCTTTATTAAACACTTCAGAATCACGCATAATCACAAGGAGAAACACGAAACGAAAGACAGCTCCCCATAAAGAATATAATAGCACAATTCTAGATGAAATATTCTGATGATATTTATTACCTAATGGGCAACCGTACTGCCCTCGCGACCTTGCATTGTGTGCTCATTTTTCACGCGCGGCCTTCACACGGGCCAGTGCACGACTGTCTCGTGTCATTAGTCATACAGTTATGGTGTGCCCAAAGGCCCAAATCCGGCATTAACAGTGTAGGCCAATTCGTGTAATTGTCAAAAATTTTGGAATTGTATTCTTCGCACATGATTATTCGGTGAACCGTACTTTATGCCAGGATTTTCTTTGACAGAATATTTCCATTGTACTATAATTGGAATGTGTGCCTAAGGGTTTAAACTATACCTGGTATGTTGATTTAACATTGGGAATTTTCGTGTGCGTAGGTGGGATCTGCAGTTTTATTCATAACAATAAATAAATAGATAACACATTTATATGCTCATCATGATCATCATCATGATCATCATCATGATCATGATTATCATCATCATCATCATCATCATCATCATCAACATCATCATCATCATCATCATCATCATCATCATCATAATCATCATCATCAACAATAAAAACATTAACACCATCATCATCTTCGGGTTGGTCAATGCCAAGAATGGTGTTGAAGTGGACTGCACAAGCCTTTCTACGATCTCCTAGTCTGAGTAATGATCTTAGTCTTTACACACAACTACTGTGTATATCTCGATTGTTTCTCTGCTCTACACACAACTACTGTGTACCATTTTAAAAATTCCATTCTACCCCGATGCGATTCGAATCATTTCACTTTCTGACCGGTCCGTGAGCGTCCAGCCACTACGCCACCACTGATCCAACAACCCAATAACCAGGGATCTGGAACCCAACACCCAGGGATCCCGGCTACCTAATACCCAAGGATCCCGGCAACCTACTACCCAGGGATCTTGGCAACCTAATAACCAGTGATCCCGGCAACCTAATACCCAGGGATCCTGGCAACCTAATACCCAGAGATCCCGGCAACCTAATACCCAGGGATCCCGGCAACCTAATACCCAGGGATCCCGGCAACCCAATACCCATGCATCCCGGCAATCCAATACCCAGGGATCCCGGCAACCCAATACCCCGGGAACAGTTGACCTCCTAGCAGTCCGGAGGAACCATATTGGTAGGGTACAAGCCTGATCCGTATGCTAGGAAATGCAATCTAAAGACTAAATGTCATGGCAGGACCGACCAGGCCCTAAGCTTTGGTCGACAACTGGTCTAGGATCGAAGCTCCGACAGGCAGACAGTTAGAGCATTGCCGTGCCTATCCGGCAGCTTCGGCAGCTGGTCTTGCTCCAGTTGTGTTGGTTTTACATTTCCTCTGGAGTAATCTAGGCAGGCCAAGAGAGGGATCATGCTGCATGGACAACACGTGGTCTTTACTATTGAGCCCAGGCTTTGTGCTATGCAGAGGTATAACTCCATCGCTGGCCTTATTCGCCACCGCCATCATCATCATCATCATCATCATCATCATCGTCATCATCATCGTCGTCGTCGTCGTCATCATCCAGTGCTTTGTTGGCTGGCGTGGGCGACCATGCTTATCCACATATTGCGATCTCCGACGTCATGGATCAATTCGTGTGTTGAATTCCTTACGTGCCATGACACGCTGTCTTCCTCTATCTCTCTTTCCACAAATCTTTCCGATTGTCACATGTTCCAACTTTTAGCATTCTTCTATAAAACCACATCTCCGAGGTTTCTACAGCTTGTTTTTATTTGCCTGTTAACTAATTGTCCATGATTTGCAGCCATATGGTAAAATTGGTTCTATCATGGGTTGTGGTTATTATACCGTTTTTTGAAGCACAATCTAACAAACTATCGTAAGTCAAGACAGCAAGGTGCGAGTAGGCAATGACGTACTCATTCTTATGGAATGAGTTAAATAAACGTTGACAAGATGTGATTAAAGTCCGTCTGTTCATGAAATATTTTGTGTGGAATGAACTAACGAAAGTGCAGACGCTAATGTCAAGGTTGAATGTTTAGCGTTGATACTGAACAGCAGCACTCTCTGACCGAATTACACACGTACATTAAAGTGAAATGGTACGACAGCTTGGTGTTGGAGATAATGAAGTTGACATTTTGAAACAGCTCAGCGGACTGTGTACTTTAGAAAACACACATACAGGCCGACACACTCCAGCAGTCTCTTTACACACTCAATGTTAGCATACGCAGCATATGCAAGGAAACAGCAGTAGGCAAATATGAATTGTTCTGCGCCAGCAAAAATAATTGCCTCATTACTGTATTTATTTGGAAATAATGCAATGTTTACTCCGAGTTCTTATCTGTTGATTATGGTTTATTATGTATCCGTGGGTGTATTTTTTTTGTTGTGACCGCTCGCTATGAACTCGAGCATAGCCACACTAGATTTATTTTTGCATGTGGGCTAGCTTTCCCTACTACCAGTGTCCATTTGTCATCAGCGCACTTGAAGTTTATGAGCGAACGGTCGTACCCATTCTGCTACATGACTTCCAGGGTGTATGTATTGTACCCCCCTTTCATAATGATCGTGTCTTATGCTAGGCGGCCCAGGCGACCATGTCCCTCCGCAATCATCTGTCCACTATCTTCTTGGTAAAGTTCGACAACTGATCGCCTTTCGTGCCACTGTGTCAAACCTTCCAGTAGTTTCTCCTTCTGTTGACCTCTGACTCTAACACCCCCCCCCCCCTCCCCCGATTTAGCCAACTATCACTTGTTTTTTTTTTTTAGGGTGTCAAAGGCAATATGATCGACTTCATTGTACTGGGTTTTAACCCATGTGCCCGGTCTCTTTCCACAGGAATCCGCAATTCCAATGAGTATCCGAGGAAACAGCGCTCGTGAACCGATCGACGTGGCCCGGAATCGAACCCAAAACATTCTGAAGGCCAGGCAGACGGAGTAACCACTTGGCCATGGCCTCTCTATACTAGCCTTCTCCAGACCTCTTGTTTGACCACATGACCGCTGTCTTGTGATGGGGTAATCACAAGTTGTTGATAACTGACCTCATGTTTGACCACATGACCGCTGTCTTGTGATGGGGTAATCACAAGTTGTTGGGAACTGACCTCTTGTTTGACCACATGACCGCTGTCTTGTGATGGGGTAATCACAAGTTGTTGGGAACTGACCTCATGTTTGACCACATGACCGCTGTCTTGTGATGGGGTAATCACAAGTTGTTGGGAACTGACCTCATGTTTGACCACATGACCGCTGTCTTGTGATGGGGTAATCACAAATTGTTGGGAACTGACCTCATGTTTGACCACATGACCGCTGTCTTGTGATGGGGTAATCACAAATTGTTGGGAACTGACCTCATGTTTGACCACATGACCGCTGTCTTGTGATGGGGTAATCACAAGTTGTTGGGAACTGACCTCATGTTTGACCACATGACCGCTGTCTTGTGATGGGGTAATCACAAGTTGTTGGGAACTGACCTCATGTTTGACCACATGACCGCTGTCTTGTGATGGGGTAATCACAAGTTGTTGGGAACTGACCTCTTGTTTGACCACATGACCGCTGTCTTGTGATGGGGTAATCACAAGTTGTTGGGAACTGACCTCATGTTTGACCACATGACCGCTGTCTTGTGATGGGGTAATCACAAGTTGTTGGGAACTGACCTCATGTTTGACCACATGACCGCTGTCTTGTGATGGGGTAATCACAAGTTGTTGGGAACTGACCTCATGTTTGACCACATGACCGCTGTCTTGTGATGGGGTAATCACAAGTTGTTGGGAACTGACCTCATGTTTGATCACATGACCACTGTCTTGTTGTGATGCGGGTAATCACAGGTTGGTAAGAATTGACCTCTTGCAATAATTTGATAAAACCTGAGAATAGTATAACCAGAAAGGCCGTTGTCTGGAACCCAGAGGGCAAAAGAAATAGAGGAAGACATAAAACATATGGAAAAGAGAAGTAGAAACATAAAGGTATAAAATGAGAAGGACATGGACGGACTGCAAGGGTAGGACGTTTCGGAGCCAGTCGGTTTCAGGGAATATGCCCCATTTGGGAGTTAAAATGTGAAAGAGGAAATATTAGAATACTAGCTGACCCGGCCCGGCTTCGCCCAGACTCTGGTGGGGAGCATCTCATTTAATTCATATAAGTAGTCATATACGTTCTCGTTCCCGTTACCGACTATCTGTCTGTCTGTCTGTCTGTCTATCTGTCTGTCTGTCTGTCTGTCTGTCTGTCTGTCTGACCCGGCCCGTCTTCGCCCAGACCCTGATGGGGAGCATCTCATTTAATTCATATAAGTAGTCATATAAGTTCCCGTTCCGACTATCTATCTGTCTGTCTGTCTGTCTGTCTGACCCGGCCCGGCATCGCCCAACTCCTGGTGGGGAGCATCTAATTTAATTCATATAAGTAGTCATATAAGTTCCCGTTCCCGACTGTCTGTCTGTCTGTCTGTCTGTCTGTCTGTCTGTCTGTCCTGTCTGTCTGTCTGTCTGTCTGTCTGTCTGTCTGTCTGTCTGTCTGTCTATCTATCTATCTATCTGTCTGTCTGTCTGACCCGGCCCAGCCCATGGTCGAGAGCATCTCATTTAAATTATATAAGTAGTCATATAAGATCCCGTTCCCCACTATCTGTCTGACTGTCTGTCTGTCTTGGGTAAATGTAGGAGGGAGGAGGAAGAGGGAGGTGGAGGAGGGAAGAGGAGGGAGGAGGAGGGAGGAGACAGGAGGAGTAGGGAGGAATAGGAGGGAGGAGGAGGATAGGAGGAGGAGGAGGAGTAGGGTGGTGGAGGAGGCAAGGAGGAGGAGGAGGAAGAGGGAGGAGGAGGGAGAAGGAGGGAGGAGGAGAACGCAGGAGGAGAAGGGAGCAGGAGGAGGAGAGGGAGGAGGAGGGAGAGGGAGGAGGAGGGAGGAGGAGGAGAGAGTAGGAGGAGGGAGGAGGCGGAGGGAGAAGGAAGAGGGAGGAGGAAGAGGGAGAAGGAGGAGGGAGAAGGAGGAGAAGTAGGGGGAGGAGGAGGAGGGAAGAGGAGGAGGGAGGAGGAGGGAGGAGGAGGAATGTGAAGGGAGGAGGAGGAGGAGGTAGAGGAGGAGGAGGAGGAGGAGCGGAGAGAGGAGGAGGAGGAGGAGGAGGAAGAGGGAGGAGGAGGAATGTGAAGGGAGGAGGAGGTAGAGGGAGGAGGAGGAAGAGGAGAAGGGAGGAGGAGGGATGAGGAGGAGGGAGGAGGGGGGAAGAGGGAGGAGGAGGAATGTGAAGGGAGGAGGAGGGAGGAGGTAGAGGAGGAGGAGAGGGAGGAGGAGGAGGAGGGGAGGAGGACGTGAGGAGGAGGAGAGGGAGGAGGAGGAAGGAGGAGGGGGAGGAGGGAGGAGGAGGGAGGAAGAAGGAGGAGGAGGGAGAAGGAGGGATGAGGAGGAGGAGGGAGGAGCAGGAAGAGGGAGGAGGAGGAATGTGAAGGGAGGAGGAGGAATAGGGAGGAGGGGGAGGGGAAGAGGAAGAGGGTAGGAGGAAGAGTGGAGAGGAGGAGGGAGGAGATAGAGGGAGGAGGAGGAGGGAGGAAAAGGGAGGAGGGAGGAGGAGAGAGGAGGAGGAGGGAGGAGGTAGGAGGAGGAGGAAGAGGGAGGAGGAGGGAGGAGAAGGAAGGAGGAGGAAGAAGGAGGAGGAAGAGGGAGGAGGATGGAGGAGGAAGAGGGAGGAGGAGGAAGGAGGAGGAAGAGGAAGGAGGAGGAAGAGGGAGGAGGAGGAAGAGGGAGGAGGAGGGAGGAGAAGGAAGGAGGAGGAAGAAGGAGGAGGAAGAGGGAGGAGGATGGTGGAGGAGGAAGAGGGAGGAGGAGGAAGGAGAAGGAGGGAGGAGGAGAAGGAGGAGGAGGAGGGAGGAGGGGAGAGGAGGAGGGAGGAGGCAGAGGGAGAAGAAGGAAGGAGGAGGAGGAAGGAGGGAGAGGAAGGAGGGAGAATGAGGAGGGGAGGAAGGAAAGGGAGGTGGAAGAGGAGGAGGAGGGAGGAGGAAAGATGTAGGGGGAGGAGGAGGTAGAGGGAGGAGGAGGAGGAAGGAAAGGGAGGAGGAAGAGGAGGAGAAGGGAGGAGGAGGGTGGAGGGAGGAGGAGGAGGTAGAGGGAGGAGGAGGGAGGAGGTAGGAGGAGGAAGAGGGAAGAGGGAGAAGAAGGGAGAAGGAGGAGGGAGGATGATGAGGGAGAAGGAGGCAGGAGGAGGAGGAGGGAGGCAGGAGGAGGAGGAGGGATGAGGAGGGAGAGGGAGGAGGAGGGAAGATGAGGGAGGAGGGGGGAGGAGGCGGAGGGAGTAGGAGGGAGGAGGATGGAGGAGGAGGGGAGAGGAAGAGGGAGAAGGAAGAGGGAGAAGGAGGAGGGAGGAGGGAGAGGGATGAGAGGGAGGAGGAAGAGGAGAAGGGTGGAGGGAGGAGAAGAGAGGAGGAGAGAGTTCGCCATTCCGAATTCATACTCGTCTAGTTCTTCCCTTCTACACGACTGTAGATAACTTCCTTACACATAAAAAGATGAATTGTTATTGATATTGCCGTGGCATGGAGGAATATCAGCAGCAGAGTTGATCCAAAAAACCAAAGACTGAGATCTACGGAGAGCCATGAACGCCTACGCCAGCCGGCACGGCACTTGATGATGATGATTGCCGTGTGACGATTCTGTGTAGTCACGTCATTTTCTTCCCTTTCCCTAGCGTTTTGGTTCGGGGATTCTTTCATCATCATCATCATATATTTACGTACGTATTTTGGGAGGGGGAGGAGGGAGGAGGAGGAAGAAGAAAAAAAAACTATGACAGTTGACAGCTCTGGAATGAAAGGAAGGCGTGTAGAAAATTTCATCTCAATCGGATGGGCCGTTCGCGAACAAATAAAGGACATACATATATATTTACATATATATTTACATACATACACTTTGTTTTATAGATATAGATTGGTCTTCTTAGTCGTCCATGGGTTTCTTGGCATTCTGTGTATAAACCACTTCGCTATTGTCTCCGGTTTCTTTGTACTTTTTGGTATTTAGTGTTCATGGTTCACGGGCTACCAACTGTCAGTATACCGCAACAAGCAATGATGTACAGATTAAATGGAACCATAAGATGTGGCCGACCATGTAAACGATGGGCAGAGGGGGAATTACAGTGTCCATGTGAATATCGATATATGAAGTCTATAAACGATGGGCAGAGGGGTAATTACAGTGTCCATGTGAATATCGATATATGAAGCCTATAAACGATGGGCAGAGGGGGAATTACAGTGTTCATGTGAATATCGATATATGAAGCCTATAAACGATGGGCAGAGGGGGAATTACAGTGTCCATGTGAATATCGATATATGAAGTCTATAAACGATGGGCAGAGGGGGAATTACAGTGTCCATGTGAATATCGATATATGAAGCCTATAAACGATGGGCAGAGGGGTAATTACAGTGTCCATGTGAATATCGATATATGAAGCCTATAAACTAGCACTCTCCAAATGTTTATGCTTCACCTCTACATAGAATGATTCACATGCGTGTAGTAGTAGGGCAGTATTTAACATCATTAAACTCTTTTTCTCACTTTCGTACACAGATAAGTTACACAGAATGTTCTTCATCTGACTGAATATTGCATTTGCTTAAGTTTACTTTTCCTATCTATTGTTACTTCTTGTTCTTCTTCTTTTTCCCGACCTCTTTTGCCGTAAAGCGCCACAGAGAGCAGGCAAGGGTAATTTTCTGTGTTTCGCTTGTCTTGCTGCCTGTGCTAACATCATATTTGATTTCTTCAGTGTCTTCTTTTACCCCATCGAGCCAACTCTTCCTGGGTCGTCCTCTCGCCCTGTATCCCGGTGTTCTCACGTAGAACCCTCTTGCCGCTGGCTGATCTTGTTCCCTCTAACTAAATGTATGAATTATTGAATTCTTTGATGTTCTCTAACGCCAACAGTAGGTATTGACCTTGTTCTTAGTTTCTCAGTTGTTACAACTGAACTTAGATAATAGAATCTCACAACATGTTTCAGAATTGTCCCGCGTGCTATCACTTCACACCTTGCTATTTTCTGTTTGGTCGCGACCATAACTCTTGCATTTGTGTTGTATAATTGTTTAGTTAGTTGCTGTTCTTTACTGTGCTGTGTTTCATTCTGTGCCAGGTTGATGAATCACTCATGCTGTGTATGCTTCTTGTCTTTTCTTCTTTTAGCTGTCTCTACTTTTCCTAAGGGGCCTCAGGGGTCACGATGTACGCCTCTAAGTCGCTGTTTTCAGTGACTAGAATTTTCAAGACGTCCCATTCTAAACCTGGTACCAGCCCGTATACTGGGGAGTAAATAAGTGCGGGATGACATTGATTGTCATTCTATCGAGTGCTGATTGGTCTAAAAGTGACATTGACGTGACATTAACTGTCATTCTATCCAGTGCTGATTGGTCTAAAAGTGACATTGACGTGACATTGAGTGTCATTATATCCAGTGCTGATTGGTCTAAAAGTGACATTGACTGTCATTCTATCCAGTGCTGATTGGTCTAAAAGTGACATTGACGTGACATTAAATGTCATTCTATCCAGTGCTGATTGGTCTAAAAGTGACATTGAGGTGACATTGACTGTCATTCTATCCAGTGCTGATTGGTCTAATAGTGACATTGACGTGACATTGACTGTCATTCTATCCAGTGCTGATTGGTCTAAAAGTGACATTGACTGTGATTCTATCCAATGCTGATTGGTCTAAAAGTGACATTGACGTGACATTGACTGTCATTCTATCCAGTGCTGATTGGTCTAAACGTGACATTGACTGTCATTCTATCCAGTGCTGATTGGTCTAAAAGTAACATTGACTGTCATTCTATCCAGTGCTAATTGGTTTCAAAGTGACATTGACGTGACATTGACTGTCATTCTATCCAGTGCTGATTGGTTTAAAAGTGACATTGACATGACATTGAGTGTCATTCTATCCAGTGCTGATTGGTCTGAAAGTGACATTGACGTGACATTGACTGTCATTCTATCCAGTGCTGATTGGTCTAAAAGTGACATTGACTATCATTCTATCTAGTGCTGATTGGTCTAAAAGTGACATTGACGTGACATTGACTGTCATTCTACCGAGTGCTGATTGGTCTAGAAGTGACATTGACTGTCATTCTATCCAGTGCTGATTGGTCTAGAAGTGACATTGACTGTCATTCTACTGAGTGCTGATTGGTCTAGAAGTGACATTGACTGTCAATCTATCCAGTGCTGATTGGTCTAAAAGTGACATTAAAGTGACATTGACTGTCATTCTACCGAGTGCTGATTGGTCTAGAAGTGACATTGACTGTCATTCTATCCAGTGCTGATTGGTCTAAAAGTGACATTGACTGTCATTCTACCGAGTGCTGATTGGTCTAGAAGTGACATTGACTGTCATTCTATCCAGTGCTGATTGGTCTAAAAGTGACATTGACGTGACATTGACTGTCATTCTACCGAGTACTGATTGGTCTAGAAGTGACATTGACTGTCATTCTACCGAGTGCTGATTGGTCTAGAAGTGACATTGACTGTCATTCTACCGAGTGCTGATTGGTCTAGAAGTGACATTGACTGTCATTCTATCCAGTGCTGATTGGTCTAAAAGTGACATTGACGTGAAATTGACTGTCATTCTACCGAGTGCTGATTGGTCTAAAAGTGACATTGACGTGACATTGACTGTCATTCTACCGAGTGCTGATTGGTCTAAAAGTGACATTGACTGTCATTCTATCCAGTGCTGATTGGTCTAAAAGTGACATTGACATGACATTGACTGTCATTATATCCAGTGCTGATTGGTCTAAAAAGTTAGGGCTAGCACCATACACCCAACATTGACGTGACATTGACTGTCATTCTACCGAGTGCTGATTGGTCTAGAAGTGACATTGACTGTCATTCTACCGAGTGCTGATTGGTCTAGAAGTGACATTGACTGTCATTCTATCCAGTGCTGATTGGTCTAAAAGTGACATTGACGTGACATTGACTGTCATTCTACCGAGTGCTGATTGGTCTAAAAGTGACATTGACGTGACATTGACTGTCATTCTACCGAGTGCTGATTGGTCTAAAAGTGACATTGACTGTCATTCTATCCAGTGCTGATTGGTCTAAAAGTGACATTGACATGACATTGACTGTCATTATATCCAGTGCTGATTGGTCTAAAAAGTTAGGGCTAGCACCATACACCCAACACGCTGTCAGCTTGGAAAGAAGTTCTAACGCACTAGGGCTGATGTGATCAGCGATCAGGCTCTCCCCCTGTGTTTCTCCATGTTAATCTCTAACTCACATTGTCTACGGGCTGAGATTGCACTCCGAATTATTGCACTGGTAAGCTAATCACTAACCATGACTCGACCAGGTCCTTTTTTATATACTACGGCTATATGAAGTTGGCTGACCAGTGTCCATACTGGCCGCTTTTCTTTCCCTAGCTCTAAGGGCAAGTTAAGTTAGTTGCATGTCCTTTACAGGACGTCGCAGTCAACACCAGCATTTTTTGCTGTTGTGATCTCTTGGCAAGTTTACGTTGAGTAGTTTGCCATTGCTTTCTGAATGCCCGATATCTAAACAATTTTGTAAAAACAACAACGCAATGCGGCCTCCTGCCAAATCGCGCGCAGCTGTGTTTCGACCGCGGGTATACGGGATTACGAACTGCGTCCGTAAATCCCTCCTCACGGAGCTGGGAAGTAGTTATTGTAGATATTTCGAGTTAACGCATTTTTGTTGTCGATGAACAGAACAAGGGGAAGGCAGAGAAGTAAATACCTTGATGGCTCGGCCACGTGGCATGGTCGAGACAAGAACACGGAGTTGATCCACGACTCTGGTAATCGTGTGAGATGGTGAAACATGAGCGCCCACGCTTATCGGCATGGCACATGATGATAATTGAAAGTGTGTAGGAGATATCCCGCAATATTTATTTGTGCCAGCTCTCCGAAGTCGTCACCCTGGCCGCGGGCATTTCCGACGTGGTTACACCTTGCAATTTATCTATTTCCTAGTGTATTCTCTAATCTCTTCTCCCCCTCTTCACTTCTACGAGTGCAAATCAATACCGATAATGGCATGTCTCACCCGTTATATCAACGCGGCAAGACTACACCCCGATTGCTATTTCATATGCCGGTATCGCTATCTCAAAGTAAAATATTCAAGTATCGCCATGTAACGTATTTTGTTGGACGTGGGTGCTATCGATCTACTTGCTGAAAGTTGGCTGTGTATATCCGCCCGCCCTGGGCCTTCGCACAGGTTTCCATTGCTGCGTTCTTTTGTTATCCCAGTGAATCTGCTTCACGGCAGGTACTCGTAAAACTCCACTCTGCATCGGAATCGGTAGTTACCAGTGTGTGATAGATCTGGCATGGTATATTGTAGCAAACTGATTCATTCATGTTCGCGTTGAGGTTATCCGCGTTATTCCTCTCTATTTGATTCTTGTGGTGACAATTAGTGACTTAATTTGGATATTCAGTAAACCGGTTACTTACTAATTTTGGATGTTCAGAAATCCGGTTACTAACTAATTTTGGATATTCAGTAAAGCCAACAGTGTACTGTGATTTTGATTTCTGTATCAAGATAACGGTTTTTGTTATTTGTGTTATATACTTGAGACTTGTGATTTTAGTTCAGTTGATATGTTTTGTTTTCGTGTGTTTTCAGGACTGAGTAAGCCTATCGAGTCTGTACCAGTGTTGGTGTGAGTAGTTGTAGTTGTAGTGCAGTAGCTAGCACGTTTAGCTGCCTGCACAGACCTCGTGTTCGGATCCCTATTGAAGCAGGACGTTTTAAAACTGGACCTGCCAGGTTGACCAACCCAAAAATAGTTACCAGGACATTCCTGAAAAGTAAAGGGATCGGGCGTTATGACCACTTAACTCATCAAGTGCCGACTGATAAAAACTTATGAGATTAGTACCATATAACCAACAGTCTCAGGGCGAGTAAATGGATCTTTATTTACCTGAAGGTCTGCGTGGCTGGAAGATTTAAGGTTTTCAGCTTTCTCCTCTGACCCTGAGGTAATGCCATTACTAATGGAGTCATTCCACATGCCGATCATCTGGACTTGAATATTGACTTGTCGTGCTTGACTTGGGGATGTAAATTACAAGTACATGTCGGAGTGGGTTGGCCTGATGGTGGGGGACACTGGTAATAGGGAATGCTATCCCTCATGTCACATCAGCCTAGTGCACTCACTAGGAGTAACAACTACTAGCATTAGCACGCGCGCGGACTAAGCTCGGGGTGAAAGACAGCGAAGGCAAAAATTTACTTACCTAAGTACCTGGAAATATACAATGACTTTGAATATAAATGTTATATATGGCTTCTAAGAATATCTTGGATGCAGACAAGAACAAATGCATCCATACGACAAGATCTGAATATTGAAGATGGTTGGCTACTAAGGACGATAAAACAAAGAAAATTGAAATAATTTGGTCTCCTGAAACTTCATGAAAGTTTGGAGAGAACAATAATGGAGGTGTATATGCCCGGGAAGATGGGTGCAGGGTGTGGCAGATAATCTTCAGATGGATGTATCAGACGTGGGACATTTTGCTTATGACGAGAAGTTTTCTGGAAGGTTGATCAAAGGACATGCTACTGAATGCATGCATGGAAAACCTGAATGTCGTACCGTTCTGTTTATCGGCAGCAGATTTCTCTGTCATACAACAAGTGTGACCAAGTTAAATTAACATACCGTAGCATACTCAATTAAAATTACTCAGAAGTAACAGTAGCTTGGGAACATTAGAATGACATTTACATAGCATGGGAAATAAACTGACAGGTATTGATCGACATCGTAAGAAGAACATGATTCAGCGAAGCGATGTTGTCGATGTTATCACTCGCATTCGGTAGGTTGCTATAACTTTCAATGTTTATATTGTCTATTGCGAACTCTGAGTTCCATGTCTTTCCCTTAGTTCGCATGTCTCGGATAATGTCTGCGAGTTTGTTTGTAATTTGTTACCAAGATTTTACCGTCTCGTTGTTAAATTAATAATGTACACGACTGTTAATTTGTTAATGATGAAGTGATTTTTGCCGAAATATCACTTTGATGATGAGGAGCGGCTGGCCGAGTGGCTAGAACGCCGGACTCTCCTTCGGGAGACCCGGATTCGATCGCTCGGTAAGGTGTGGGATTTTTTTTTTCTGTCGGGGGCAAAAAGAAAAATCCTAACCTGCACAGTTCGCGGTGACTGCACTAGCCAGGCGGCCTTAATTCCTCAGGCTCAAAGACCCCTCTGCCATACACCGCAAGGTAGGTACTATGTTGGCAGGAAATGACAAATCACTTTGATTTCATATGGGTATTTACATAAGCGAGATGCGTCTGACAGAGTGATTAGAACGTTGGTGTCCCATTCAGGAGACCCTGGTTCGAATCCTCGGTAAGAGGATGGACTTTTCTGTTGTGCGGCGACTTCCCAAGCCTTAATTCCTCAGGCTCAAGACCCCCCCCCCCCCTCTCTCTCTCTCTCTCTCTCTCTCTCTCTCTCTCTCTCTCTCTCTCTCTCTCCTTCCTCTCCCACCTCTGTCCTACACCGGAAGGTATTACAGGCAGTAATGGCAGTTATTTACATAATTGATCTTGTCTTCTCTCACAGATCACAAATGTGCGCAGTATCACACATGTTATAAATATTATTTTTGTGTGGGTAGGTTTTACAATTCTAAAATGTAGAGTGGGCAGCGGCATATTCGACGTGCTCTTTTCGGTTACCAACTGCCAAGGGAAATTGAACGTGCAGATTATGTACATAAATCACCTTGTCTGAGATGTCTAGACATCCAGCCTGTGGCCCCAGGATCGGGAGGGGAGAACAAACGATTCTTTTGTAGTTATCAGAAAGTCACGCAGTCCAAACCGTAATACGAAACAGGTCATTCCGATCCAGACACAAACTTTGTATCATCTCCGCCATTCCGCCCCTTGTTGATGGACTGTCTAGCACTTATCATCATCATATCATCATCATCATCATCATCATCATCATCATCATCATCATCATCATCATCATCATCATCATCATAGCATCATCATCATCATCGTCATCATCATTATTATCATCATCGTTATCATTATCTCAACCATGATCATCATCATCATCATCATCATCATCATCATCATCATCATCATCATCATCATCATCATCATAGCATCATCATAATCGTCATCATTATTATTATCATCATCATTATCATCATCTCAACCATCACTATCATCATCATCATGATCATGATGATCATCATCATCATCACCATCGTTATCATTATCATCACCATTTTCAGAACTCTGCTCTCATCATGAACCGTAGATGAATGTCTCGATCCCTGACCAGCTCCCCTGCCTCAGTCACGCCCATGTCCTTGGTGTCTGCAGTGTCCTGTATCCACCTTTGTGCCCTCCGGTCAATGCCTAGTCGTGCAGCAACTATATCTTTGATCTCTGATGTTTCCAATCCACTGTAACATTTAATACTTCCACTGTCAGTTTCTTGGGCTGCATAATGCGGTTTTCAAACAATGTATCCCCATAGTAAAAACAAATATTTTGCGCTCGCTCGCTGTTAACTCACGCGTAGTCCATTACACACTACTTCTAGTAGTTAGTTACTTAGTTAGTTAGTCGTGGTTCAAACTTCACGGCAACGGGTCATCCCCATTATGCTCCGTTCCTGTGCCAGTGAACATCACACAAAATACTCCTCACTGCCCCGTGTAAACGCTGGAAAAGACAGGAGTCTCAGCAAGCCAACAAGCCTTCTATTTCTAGTAGTGCTGGACTGAATTTTGCGTGTGGAGTGTTTTTTTTTTTCGCTGTCAACACCAGCATTTTACTGCTGTTATTGATGTCTTTGCAAGTTTACGTTCAGTAGTAAGCCATTGCCTTCTGAATGATCGGCTCCTATCCCAACACGTTAACACCCAGCGCGACGCGGACTGCTGCCAAATCGGTTGCAGCTGTGTACAAAGGCAGGTAAGCGGGCTCACGAATCGCGCCCGCAAGGCCTTAGGCAAGGAGACCAGCGGGTGTTGATGAGCTATCCCTATTATCAGTGTCACTCGCCATCAGGCTAACCCACTCTGACTTCAGAGGGTACTTGTAATTCACGTCCCCAAGTCATAGACGATAGGCCAACATTTTCAATCCAACTGTCCGGAGTAGGAGTTGAACCCCTCACCTCGGCACCAGGACACCGGATGTTTAAGAACACGCGTTCTTATCCATTCGGCTATGCTGACCTACCCTTAGTAAATTTGAAGACGTAACAAACAATATGTTGCACGATTTATTACCTGACATTCTTCGCTGCATATCGTCAGGTGCATATAGTTATATTGCACACAAAGCGAATAAAAGAAATATACTTTGGATGAAATACTGAAATCCCCGATATTGTGTTGAATGTGGAGTATTTGTAATCCCCACGATAATCGCAAATTTAAACCGAAGTCTTCCAATCTGCACAAAATTGGTTGGAATCTCATATTGCTAAAGTCTCGATATAGCTGAGCAGTCGTTTATTGTTCTTAGAATACAATATACGAAGCACATTTTCTTTGTTAACTGTATGGCTGCAATTTAGAAAGAGTTTAGAGAGTGTTGAGCTTGGAGTCTTATAAACTGTCAACTACACACCGATTTCTGAAGACTGATTAACACTCTTTTCCACCCATACTGGTATACGTTCGATTACCCGATTTGCTAATTGTCGTTCCGTTCTACCTATACAGAGTACTTGGCACAAACTCTGGAATTGATAAATTGATTTGGTGTACAGAGACAATGATTCTTTCACAGATGGAGTAGGTATCGGAAATAATGGTTCTTTCGCAGATGATGTAGGTATCGGGATAATTTTTATAGATAATCACTGGTTCAGCAGCAAGGAATGATTGATTTTCTGCTGTTTTAAGTCGGTCGTCTATTAGTTTCGTGGTTAACCTTCCCCGAAGACGATGTAATGAGAGGGGTTTGCGTCTGTCGGGGTGAGATGAATGTAGAGACCTTCCTCCCGACTCGTCTGTCGGGGTGAGCTTAATGTAGAGACCTTCCTCCCGACTTCTCTATCGGAGTGAGTTTAATGTAAAGACCTTCCTCCCGACTCCTCTATCGGGGTGAGTTTAAAGTAGAGATCTTCCTCCCGACTCCTCTATCGGGGTGAGTTTAATGTAGAGATCTTTCCCCACGCCTCGTCTATCGGAGTGAGTTTAATGTAGAGACCTTCCTCCAGACTCCTCTATCGGGGTGAGTTTAATGTAGAGATCTTCTTCTCGACTCCTCTATCGGGGTGAGTTTAATGTAGAGACCTTCCTCCCGACTCCTCTATCGGGGTGAGTTTAATGTAGAGACCTTCCTCCAGACTCCTCTATCGGGGTGAGTTTAATGTAGAGATCTTCTTCTCGACTCCTCTATCGGGGTGAGATTTAATGTAGAGACCTTCCTCCCGACTCCTCTATCGGGGTGAGTTTAATGTAGAGACCTTCCTCCCGACTCCTCTATCGGGGTGAGTTTAATGTAGAGATCTTCTTCTCGACTCCTCTATCGGGGTGAGTTTAATGTAGAGACCTTCCTCCAGACTCCTAGATCGGGGTGAGTTTAATGTAGAGACCTTCCTCCCGACTCCTCTGTCAGGGTGAGTTTAATGTAGAGACCTTCCTCCCGACTCCTCTATCGGGGTGAGTTTAATGTAGAGATCTTCCCCCACGCCTCGTCTATCGGAGTGAGTTTAATGTATAGACCTTCCTCCAGACTCCTAGATCGGGGTGAGTTTAATGTATAGACCTTCCTCCAGACTCCTAGATCGGGGTGAGTTTAATGTAGAGACCTTCCTCCCGACTCCTCTGTCAGGGTGAGTTTAATGTAGAGACCTTCCTCCCGACTCCTCTATCGGGGTGAGTTTAATGTAGAGACCTTGCTCCCGACTCCTCTATCGGGGTGAGTTTAATGTAGAGATCTTCTTCTCGACTCCTCTATCGGGGTGAGTTTAATGTAGAGACCTTCCTCCAGACTCCTAGATCGGGGTGAGTTTAATGTAGAGACCTTCCTCCCCGACTCCTCTGTCAGGGTGAGTTTAATGTAGAGACCTTCCTCCCGACTCTTCTAGCGGGGTGAGTTTAATGTAGAGACCTTCCTCCCGACTCCTCTATCGGGGTGAGTTTAATGTAGAGATCTTCCCCCACGCCTCGTCTATCGGAGTGAGTTTAATGTAGAGACCTTCCTCCGGACTCCTCCTCTATCGGGGTGAGTTTACTGTAGAGACCTTCCTCCCGACTCTTCTATCGTAGTGAGTTTAATATAGAGACCTTCCTCCACGCCTCGTCTATCGGAGTGAGTTTAATCTAGAGACCTTCCATCACGCCTCGTCTATCGTAGTGAATTTAATGTAGAGACTTTCCTCCCGACTCCTTTGTAGGGGTGAGCTTAATGTAGAAACCTTCCTCCCGACTCCTCTATAGGGGTGAGTTTAATGTAGAGACCTTCCTCCCGACTCCTCCATCGGGGTGAGTTTAATGTAGAGACCTTCCTCCCGACTCCTTTATCGGGGTGAGTTTAATGTAGAGACCCTCCCCCACGCCTCGTCTATCGGAGTGAATTTAATGTAGAGACCTTCCTCCCGACTCCTCTATCGGGGTGTGTTTAATGTAGAGACCTTCTTCCCGACTCGATACCGACATACCATCTCCACGAGGGTTGTGGTGCAGGTCCCTCCTTTCCCTCTTTAGGCTCAGAAACTAACGGCGTGGGCAAAACAGGTCCTGGAACCTCACATCTGTGGAGAGACACGTCGGGATGCAACCAGGCCATGAGTCAGCAGATCGTGTACCCGTTGTTTGGGGTTAGTTAGACCTAGACTGAGTCGCAAAGACAGCATATCACAAACATCAATAAGAGGCAGTCATGGTTTTTGGCCACGTTGTGAGAAGACAAAACCTGGAACATGTTATGACAACTTGAAAGATTTGCAGAAAGAGAGATAGAGGAAGACAGCGTGAAAAGATTGTTGACAGTCTTGTGTCATGGCACGGAAGGGCGTCAACATATGAACTGACCTTTGAGGTCGGAGATCCTAATTTGTGGAGAGGCATGGTCACCCACTACATCGGACTTCGACAAATATGTGTTTTGTGTTAGCTTTCTCGAGCCTTTAACTGTAGGTATACAATGAATCTCCGTGGCGACTGATTACACCCCCTGCCTCGCTCTCCTGAGGTTGTAGGTTCCATTTCGGCCCACGTCGTTCGGTTCACGAGTGAAATTTTATCGGAGACTCCTTGTGGTCGTCGCTGGAGCTACGGAGTTCGTGATTTGTGCAACGCTCTCGGCAGACCACCCTACTGAAAGAGACCAAGCCATATGGGATAAAACCCGGTGCAATGAAGCTGGCGTCTTGCCATTTAATTCCTTTTAAAGCCAGTCTAGCTACAAGGCAGCAGGATTGTGTACCACGCCATCTGGTCCGTATCCTTTGACCGGTCCGATACATGGGACAGTGGCTGCTCGACATGTCCGCATAACTCTTGAGGTCATTGGAACACACAAACTCCTCTCCCGCTACAAGGTGATACATAGCAGATGTGGGACATGGTTAAATTTATGGTTAACAAAGAATGGGTTTTAATCACTTTTGGGACTGAAAGAGTTATACAATATTGACTGGCACTTCGCTGTCTTGATAGACGATAGTTTGTAAAACGGAGTTATACCTCCCCATAGCACAAAGCGTTGGCGAATTTAGAGATTATGTGTTGCCCATGCAGCATGATCTCTCTCTCTCTCTCTGTCTGTCTCTCTCTCTGTCTGTCTCTGTCTCTCTCTCTCTCTCTCTCTCTCTCTCTCTCTCTCTCTCTCTCTCTCTCTCTCTCGACCTACACAGTTTACGCAAGAGGAAATGTAACACCAATACTGCCGGAGCAAGAGAAGCTGCTGGATCAGCAAAGCAATGCTTTAAGCCTGTCGAAGCTTTCTTCCTAGACCAATAGCCGACCAAAGCTTAGGGCCTGGTCTGCCCTGCCATGACATTTAGTCTCTTAAGTTACATTTCCTCGCACTAGGGTAAAACTAGTACTAAAGAGTATTAGTTAAACAGTAAATTAGTTACTTATCGTTAACTTAATCAGTTATGATTCGTCTTTTGTTGACGTTAAACTAACACCCTGTCGGACACTGCTGGTTCAACTACAGATCTTCACGGATCTGAGTTCCATAGCTGTAATCAGCGCCGGGACTGACTGTCTGAATCTTAAAATAAACTCAACCTCGACGCCCACACAAATCTGGTTTTATACCCACCTTCCGGGGATACCAAATCTGGCGTGTCTAGCAACGGTTTCCTGGGTTAGTACGCGCAGACTAGTTCACCAGATCATAGAGTTTCTTCTCTAGGGCACTTGTAGTTGCTTGTATGAGGCAATGTGTTGTCAGACTGAATTTATCCTCGTTAAATTATGCCCTGCTGGGCAATAAATATCTTCTTGCTAGAGTTCCATTCCTACTTTTAGAGTGTTTGTATCTATGCTTAATTAGCATTCTGGTGAGCGGTGAATACCTCATTAATCCACTTATAGAGGACAGCATGGCCTAAAGGATAAAAGCCCCGCTCTTAAACTTTCGGTTCGCCGATGGCGGGGTAGCGGGTTCAACCCCCACACCGACCAATTTAGGCTTGAATTTTGTTTTCTCGTCCTTGACTTGGGGACGCTATAAACAAAACATCAGAAGTCCGAGTGGGTTCACTCGGGGGACACTTGTAATAGGGAACGCTAATCCACATACAAACACCAGTCCAGTGCTCTCACCAGAAGTAGCAATTACTGACAGTAGTAGCACGTGCAGGGACTACACTAGAGTTTAACGCTAGGGAAAGCAACAAGTGGAGAAGGCGCCCATGTCTCTCCACACATCTCGATCCACGCTGTTCTGGGTCAACTCTACTGATGATATTCCTTTGTGCCGATGTCTTAGACCATCATGCATCATCTCTTTCGGCTCCCCTCGGCCTCTTCTGCCACAGAAGATTCATTTCTCTCGACTACCTCTTCTGTTTTCGCTATTGGTTACTTTTTGCTAACGCATTTGGCTCATTTTGGGCTTGTACATGGTTACGTCACCCAGCTACTGAGTTAAGTGCGTAGAGCGACACTGTGAGCTGTGGATTTCATGTTGAATGATTTTACATCTTTGCGCGGTGGTTTCTATTGTGAACCGAATAATCGGAAAATGGCGGCCGGCCGGTAGCTATTTTTGTCTAATGTAGCAATTGATTTATTTGGTTGTTTCGGGGTTTGAGGTTTGAAGATTGAGCACAACCCACTACTGTCAACGCTGATCGTATTCCAGTACGAACCTTGGGCCTTGCCCACGTCAGATTGGAAGCACTAGACTCGAGTTTCGCTCTTGTTTGAGCTCGTCAGTCGTGCTAATGTGCGTGCAATTGCTGGTTTTCTAGTGACTGCTGGCTCCATCGACGATTAACTGTAATTCTAGTGGCGGGCTGTTGTGTTGGCATTCTAGCAGAGGCCGTATGCATGTAAACCTGCGAGTGCTGTTGGTTTGTCGCGACTACTGTCTATTTCACTTTTCACATGGGACAGTGAGGAGCATTTTGTGTGATATTCACTGGTACATGAACGGAGCATTATGGGGTAACCCTTTGCCGTGAAGTTGGAACGGCGACTAACAACTAAGTAAAATCTCAGAAACATCTCCACTGCCTTGAAGCTCTTCTTAATTTGTTCGTCCACATTCTGAGATTCACTGGTCTACACATTTCAAAGACTTTAATTTCACGTTTTTTTTTTATATAGCATATCCTTTTACAGGACTTAGCTGTCAACTCCAGCATCTTTCAGCTGTATGTTGATCTCTTGGCAAGATTACGCTCAGTAGTTTGCCATTGCTTTCTGAGCGGCCGGCTCAGTATCCCGCAAGTCCGAGCGGGGGTCGAACCGCCTCAGCTCTCGCTCCGCTACGAGACTCTGCGTGATAAACGGGATTACAGAGAGAAAGTGTTGTAACCCCACAGCCAGAGAGACCGGCAATTTCACGTTGCTAGGCGTAATTATTATTAAAACTTAAAGTCCATATCCTGTGTAGAATTGGCAGGCCTGTAAATGCCTATCCTCTCAGGGTTCATTAAACCATGTGGTATTTTTTGAACCAGCGTTGAACTAATTTTCTTCGAGGTTGAGATGCCATAATCGTTATTTTTACCGTATCTGAACATACCTCCACAATTTGATGTTAAAGAACCGTTCATTAATGACGATCGATTATCTGATATTTCTGTACAACAAGGCCGATCAGGACAATCGATTACTCATTAATTATAACATGTCAGTAGGTTTTGTTCTCTAGCACGCGCGCACTTGGAAGCATACGCACATGCACACACACACACACACACACACACACACACACACACACACACAGATACATGCATACACACATGCACACACATGCACACATACATATATACATGCACACGCCCAAGCGCGCGCAGAAGGAGAGATATTGCGAGGTAGACAGGGACCGTGTGTGTACACACAGGCACACACACACACACACATACACACACACAGGCACACACACACAGATACATGCATACACACACATACACACACATGCACACATACATATATACATTCACACACCCAAGCGCGCGCAGAAGGAGAGATATTGCGAGGTAGACAGGGACTGTGTGTGTACACACAGGCACACACACACACACACACATACACACACAGACGGATATATGGTTAGATTAAAAAACAGGACTTACAAGGGAAGAGGATCGTTCATTGCACCGTGTGTTACCCCATATGACGCAGTCTCTTTCCACAGGGCATCCTGCAGAACGCTTCGCATAAAGCTCGAACTCCGTAGCTCCAGCGACGACTCCCAGGAATCTCTGAGAAAATCGCACTCGTGAACAGAATGTTGTAGCCGGGAATCGAACCCACAACCAATGGCTAACTACTGCCCGTGAAATTGTCTAGAACACCACTAACATCCAATACATACTGGAGTTGAGTGCATCGTCCCGTAAAGGATATGTAAATAACTGTAAGGTTTCCATGTTTCTAGGCATTACAATGTGTTCCACGTCTCACACGGTGATTGTAGTATGTTGTTTATTACATCTTCATAATGCTATGTAATACATCGTATCTTGTCATCATCACCATCATCATTATCATTATCATCATCATTATCATAATCATCATCCTCATCATCGCAGGTCAGCATGGCCGAATGGGTAAGAACGCGTGTTCTTAAACATCCAGTGTCCTGATGCCGAGTTGGACTAAAATGTTGGCCTATCGACCTTGACATGGGACGTAAATTACAAGTACCTCTGAAGTCGGAGTGGGTTTGCCTGATGGCGAGGGCACTGTTAATAGGGAAAGCTAATTCACATGCAAAATTCAGTCCAGCACTACTAGAGGTAGTGTGTATGGACTACACTTGAGTTCAAAGCGAGCGAGAGCAAAGCAAAACAAACATCATCGCCACTACCACAACAAACCACAACCACCACCACCATCTTCATCGCCACCATCATCATTATCACAACCACCACCACCACCATCATCATCATGCTACCCAATATCATCATCGCCAGCAATATCATCATCGCCATCATCATCATCATCATCATCATCATCATCATCATCATCATCATCATCATCACCATCGTCATCATCATCATCATCATCATCATCATCATCATTATCAATCATCATCATCTTCATCACCACAACATCATCATCGCAATCAACATCATTATCGCCACTATCATCATCATCATATTAGTCACCAATCCACTTCGTAATTGTTCTCAGTTAGCCTTGAATGATGTGTGAATGAAATAATGTACGACAGAGAGTGATAGAAGGGCATAATTCAATGTGTTGTTTTTTCTATGTGAATGTAACATTCACAATTGATGAATGAAAGATGAGTGATTGAAAGGGCCGAATGTAAGACGGGCCGGCAGTGCCCAATTTGTTACCCTTTGAAAATAAAGAGTGTTCGTTCATTCGTTTTTTCGTAATTGTAATATATGTCAGTCATTTCTCTATATTTCTAAACATTACATTACACATCACTTCACCCTCCTAGATTGCCATTCTGTTTTACTTCATTTTCCTATTTAATTCTTTATATTTTACTTGCTGCGCATTAATTCTAGATTGAAAATCAGCTAATTTATTAAGTCGTTGCTACGATGGCCTGGTGCGTGTCCTGTTTTTTTTTTATTTGCTTCGTGCTTTTATAAGATCACCTTTCTATTTGTCGCGTTATAATCGAACAGACTCAAAAGTTTTGCTTGCATTATTAATTTGGCACGGTTATCTAAAATGAAGGAATAATTGAACAATAGTTTTTGTGCACGTAAAAAGTACTTACGATATATAAAATGATCATGTAGTTGTTTAAATACTTGGGAGAAAAGTTAATTAGGTCTAATTAATATTTTAGTGGTTATTCCTGGGATTCATAGTATAATCGTGTACAAATTACGGGAACAGTGTTGAAGTGCTGTTGCATAGAATCTATACTTTTGTATGGAAGTGAAACGTGGATAGTGGACAGACGCGCTGACAGACATCTAATAGTAGTGGAGGTGTGGTTTCTGAGGAAAATGAAAGAATAGTATGGACAGACAGAAAAACCAATGAGCAATTCCTAGAAGAAACAAATAAACACCTTAAACTGATTAGAGAAATTAGACGTAAACAGTCGAGGCTTTTTAGACACGCCATGAGACGAATTAAATTAGAGAAGTGGGTGACAACTGGCAATATTGAGGGGAAAATAACAAGGGGAAGGCAGAGAAGTAAATATATGGATGGGTTGTCCGCATGGCATAAGGGAGACAAATACACAGAAGCGATCCACGACTCTGGTGATCGAGTGAGACGGTGAAACATGACAGCCGCGCATATCGGCATGGCACATGATGATGGCGATGGTGTATTACGTATAACACAGTAGAACCGACCAATCATGTCGCTTCTTTAAGTGTTCGTAATGTTTGTTAATTGACCTGTGTTTATTTAATAAGAAGTGGCAGCCGTTCAAAGACCTGGAAAATTAATACAGTTTGCGATCAACCCTAATTCAGGTTGATATTCTAAGTAATTTTACGTTCAGTAGTTTGCCATTGCTACAATCTGCCTAGTATATCATAAACAACTAATACATGCTAGGGTTGACTGCAACGTCCTGTAAAGGACAACTCTGGTTAATATAAATTTCTGAAAAGAATGGTGTTATTCCAATGGCTGGACACCCATTCTGGTCATAATACATAGTTGTGGGTTCATGTGGGTGATAGACCTGGACCCTGAAGACACCTTCTTCGGGGTGTCTACTTAGCCATGCGTGGCAGTACCAGCTCGTATGTACTTGTGGATGAGCAGTATGGACAGTCAGAAAGTTACCACGGGTAAAGCAGGTGAGAACGTGCGTGTTTCATGGAAACTACTGCAGCGTCAAGAAACACAGTTCCTGGTTCAGGGTGTGCTGGAGGAGACATGTGCAAGAAGAAAACAATAGTGTATGTGGGTGGATTACACAAATATAACACGTGAGAACACGCGTGTTTCATTGGAACTACGGCAGTTTAAAGAGACACCACTCCTAGTTAAGGGTGTGTTGTAGGGGATATGTGCAAGAGAAAAACATGTTGGTGGATAACATGCAGAGATGGACCTGAAGAAACCCGAATGAGACCTAGGAGAAGACGTCAGTCAGAGAGTGTTTGAGACTCATTACAGTCGAAATTCAGTCGGGAGATGGCGCTTTGTCTTGAAGATTAACTTGATGATCAGTGGCGACTGGGTCTAAATGTTGTTGCCAAGAAACAAAACTGCTGAAAGGAAATCAATATTGAAAACTGTCTCAGTTTAATGGGGTCCGCTCCATCTGGGGCCCACTCTATCTGGGGCCAACTCTGTCTGGGGTCAGCTCCATCCGTGGCCCACAGAACCCACTTGTCTTCGGACAAGCTGACTCCATCGCCAGTCCGCCACTGCTGCTGATGATGTCCACTGTTGCAACTTATGGAAGCGAATCATTGGCTGAATCATTAATATTGCAGAAGACAGTAGCCATTAACATTTTAGAAGACAGTAATTCATTAATATTATAGAAGCTTAGTCGCTCATTAATATTATAGAAGACAGTAGTTTATTAACATTATAGAAGACAGTGCTTGCTTGCTTGTGTTCGTTGGCTTGAGCTCCAGCGTGAAGTTCTGTATGTCGGATGAAAGCATCCTGCTGTCCAACATCAGTGTGATGTCATACAGGACCTGAGGTTTGCGTGAGTATCCGTTGTCCCATGTCTGGCTTATTGGTGTGCAGACTGGTGGTTCCTCACCGTACAGGCAGACACTCTCCGACTTCGGAAGAATCAACGATCCTACTGACTTTAGCCAGGACCCCGAAGGGACCTGTTGCCCAGGACGCTCGACGAGGACGCGTCAATAGGTCTTGGCCAGTATATAACCCTGCCCTGGTGCCTTGGAAACACCTCTACGTCCCATAGAAGACAGTAATTCATTAACACTATATAAGAAAGTAGCTCATTAATATTACAAAGTCGCTTAAAAGTCGAAAGGTCGACTTCATTTCACCGAGTTTTATCCCATATGGCCCAGTCTCTTTCCGCAGCGCGGGCTGCCAAAAGCGGCGCACAAAGCACTAACTCCGTAACTCCAGCGATGACCCCCAGGAGTCTCCGAAAAAATTCACTCATGAAGCGTAGGACGCCGCCAGGAATCGAATCCACAACCTTCGGAGCCCGAGTCAAGTGGCTTGACCACTTCGAAACAGAGACTTCCCCAGGCTCATTAATATTATAGAATATAGTAGTTCATTAACATTATAGAACATAGTAGTTCATTAACATTATAGAAGACATTAACATTTTAGAAGATAGTCAAAGCTTTTGCCATAAACAGTTACCGAAGAACTCGAACAACACGGTGATCTACGAAGAGAACAAGTACAGACACCCTACAAGAGCTGATCATGGGAGACAACAAGCTCATAAACAAGGTCAGGTCTGGGAAGCTGGACGTAAAGTACAAACATCTGACAAGACCTGAACATTGAAAACAACTGGTTCATAAATCATACGATGCCCGGAAAGCTGAGAGTACTTTGGCCCGTTGTAACTAGGCGGTGAGCAGTAATAGATGATCCGGTTTCTGGATGCGGAGACAGCTGTACGTGAAGGCAGGGGTGGGCACAGGACATCAAAGAAGCATTCAGGGTGACAGTGGATGAGGCGGGAGTCCTTGTCCAGGATTGAGAGTCTATTAGCCGGACTAGGATTAGAGAATGTCGGTATGATTACATGATGAGATGAGTTGAGCTGAGTTCAGTTGAGTTGAGATGAGTTGGGCTGAGTTGAGTCAAGAACCAACATTACAGCACTCGGAACATTTCCATACGTGCCCCCGCCCTCATCTTCAACAACCAGCGAAGAGTTCCAATACTAACGGTACCAACAGCAGTCTGATTTATGTGTCTGTCTGGCCTTTCCTTGGAGTACTGAGTGTCGGCCAAAGCCACTGGTCACTCTCTGTAGGAACATTCAGCGTGTGCTGTTCGTCCTCCAACCTAGTGGAACGCCGCTGTGTCTGCCTCCACCTCCATTCTCAGACTAGATGTTGTGGTCATATTCGGCGTTTGTCTGCAGTCAATATGACATACAAAGTTCAAGGTCTTCCCAGAACATTCTCTGTTATAGGGAAAGGAGGGGGTGGGGGGGGGGGGGGCAGGTAGTGGGCCATCCCCATATAATTGCGCATTCATAGGAGATGAGGTGATCAACCCCCTTACCCAGTGTCTTTCGCTTCAAGGTATAGATAATTCGTTCACAGTTTCTGAATGTATCTATATTTTTAAATATGTGTGTTAAGTTGCCACACGAATCTGCCTGGTAGTAAAACAAAAGTAACGAGCGTCCCATAAAATGTTGTACAATGAGATGAGGTAGCCAGTTCACTTTCCGAACAATCATCAGAAAAATAAACGTGATTGTACCTCATACCTGATAGCTATCGACAAATGGGGTTGAAACGTGTATTTGTATACACACGCCTTCACATATAGGCAGATGTGTGACATTATAGTTAATATACTTTGGAAAATACCTGGATGGCTTGGCCACATGGCATGGACGAGGCAGGAACACTGAGCTGATCCACGACACTGGTGATCGAGTGAAATGGCGAGTCATGACCGCCCACGCTTTCCGGCATGGCACATGATTGATTGATTGATCTATCCTTCATTTCGTTTCACTTCACTTCTCACCGACATTTCTGTTCACTGGTTTTTTAAAAACGTTTATTTCGTTAATTTTTTTTGACATTATTTTCTCGTTTCGTCGATTCACATTTTAATTTTCCCGACTTTGATTGTAATATTTGTCTTCATCGGATTACTTTTCTTGGATTATGTTACTTCAGCTTTTCAGCCAAGGTTTAGGTGTTGAAATATGTTCGTTGATAACAATTTGGTCCAAACGTTCGCTTATTTGTTTGTGTTTATCCTTTTCGTCGAGCTGTCCTGTTACATTTTATGTTCATTTCAAATTCTTATACATAATTGTCGTGTCCTCCTTTAAAGTGTCGTCCCTGGAGTGAAGAGAGTCAACACCCACATTATAATATTTTTTCCCTTATCAATATCCTGGAGAATCCACCAGCTTCCGTCCAACACACTCCATCAGCCCGTGGACACCTTTTCCTATCACTCTCTCACTGTCGTACTATGCCCCTCTCATACTTCCCCAACGCAACATACTCAACAACTCTTGCTTCTAAAAATTAATGAAGATTAATTTATTAAAAGAAAAGTGTAACGTATATGAGACGTGTATGCGAAGAAAATGTGTGTCGTGTACTATAACATAAATGTATGTGTCAGCCCTCAAAGTTCAGGATCATAGTGTACACATCATGGCAAGGATTACACGACATCATACGAGTCATTACACTAGACCTCACCGAAGTCGTATCCTTCTCTCCAGACATGTCCTCCTCCAGGAACTCTGATGACCATGAGATCTGAATCCCATGTAAATATATAATCCGTGGAAAAAACTATTATTGTTCCTAACACAACTGTTCCTAATAGTTTATAGAAACTCCGGCTTCATAATTCCGGCGCAGTGAAACAAACATGGAACACTGTCATATGAACAGGACTTTTTGTCTCTTGATAAATGTTCTCTAGTTCTCACTATTAAACAGTTATTGTCTATACTCCAATAGAGTCCTTTATTTTTGTTCTAGTCATAAGTGAACTGAATATCTATCACTACTGGTGTGTTAAAACTGGTATGACCTAAACTCATTCGGTATTTATCCTGTAGGATACATGTACCATTCAGCTCCACGGAGCAATGTTGATTATCTTCCTCTACCATAAGCTCTGTTGTAAAGTTGCTGGCCAATCTTCCTGCGCCAAACTTTATCCGGGATCGGATTTTTCCTTGGCTCCGTGTTCTTCATTCCAACCAGAGGAACCTGTAACATAAATCATATAACCGGTGATAGCCTCCCCGTCACTGATCTCTATTAGATGATCGTGGCCATCGGCCTCGCTCAGAAAATACAGTGAACCTGTCAGGGACAGATGAACTGACCACATAGGTTATCATCAGGCCAAGACAAGAAAAAAATCAGCAAACAGAATGCGGAACACCCCCCCCCCCTCCAGGAGCACCCACTGGAATATCCCAATTATTCCTCATTACTCAATTCTCAACTAGTAAAGCTTATCGACACTTCACTAATCTATTTTCAACTAACAGAGCCAAGTATCACTTCCCTACTCTAGCTAGTTTTCCACTAACAGTGCTAATCATCACACTTCACACTTTAGTTTTAACCAGGCTACAGTCTATATTAATTAGGCCTAAATAGACTATATTGACTACCTTAGGCAACACTGCAGTTAGATCAAATTACATCCACTCTTGCCATGACAGGCACGTGTAAAATTAAATTAACTCAATTCGCACACGGTAGACATTTTCCAATCGAACCACAGTGCCGAAGCACGTCCACTAAAATCCAAGGTTTGAGTTCAACTGTCCTCTCCAATCATGGTTTTCTGGCAAACCCCTAAACTTGGTCACGTGACATGGTTGATGTCCTGCAGGTGTTATTTGGGCATATCATCCATTGTCAAGAATCCATTTTCCCTGGCCTAGTCACTGTCAAAGTTGTCATCAGTTGTTTAGACTCCCCCAACAAACTAACGAGTTACTGTATGATCCCAACAACAGTTTTCCCCAACAAGCTGCCAATCTTCTTTACGTCCGGAAACTATAAATTGACAGATGGACTGTTTTCTTCCGAGCTGAGTACTTCCGCTTCCAATCCGACTTGTTTATAATCTGTCAAAGCGATGTATGATTCAGCTCATTCACTTCCCCTACACATCTGCAACTGTTAATTTTGCCCGACATGTGATGGCCGACATCCGATTGCCACCATGATCCCACGGGTTCCATCTGTATTCAAATGTTGACACACTGTCAAAGCGATGCCGGGATTTTCCTCACTCACCACCGACTGTTCCCAATCCCTCGACCAGATGTACACGTGCAGCTACAAATATTGTCCTGGGATTTTGACATCCGATTTGTTTTTACTGTTAGTTAAAATAGTTGTCGCTGGCAGATAGTCCGTTTTATCAGAAAGCCTCTATAATAATCAACTGGTTAAACGCCAGGTTTTATTTTGTGACAATAATAATACACGTTTTTCTCCTCCTCCTCCTTCTTCTCCCTAATCCTTCAAAGTAGCTGAATAAGAATAAGAGGAGCGATAGAAGAAGAAGAAGAAGAAGAAGAAGAAGAAGAAGAAGAAGAAGAAGAAGAAGAAGAAGAAGAAGAAGAAGACGAAGAAGAAGAAGAAGAAGAAGGCGAAGAAGAAGAAGAAGAAGAAGAAGAAGAAAGAAGAAGAAGAAGAAGAAGAAGAAGAAGAAGAAGAAGAAGAAGAAGAAGAAGAAGAGAAGAAGAAGAAGAAGAAGAAGAAGAAGAAGAAGAAGAAGAAGAAGAAGAAGAAGAAGAAGAAGTAGAAGAAGAAGAAGATGGAATATCAATATAACGTAAGAAAAGAAAAACATGTACAATAATTGGCCCACACACCGTACCAGCTTTCAAACTTTCAAGGAGAGGCCACAATCGGCGACACGACGTTTGACAACTCCCATGTTCCGTGAGTTTTAATGAGATGTCGACAGCAGCTGGCCGAGCAGATAGCGCATCGACCCCGTGGGTCAGGGAATATACGTTCTAATTTCTGGTAGGTTTAGGAAATTTGAATATCGGAAATAACATACAGTTAGTAATCTAATCCGTGCAGTGGTGAACTGTTGCCCGAAACAGTTGATTGTACGTCTCAAATATCAACAAAATCTGTCCGGGACAACTATCTGTCAGCCTCAACTTGTAACAATTTTTCCGAGTAGCAGTCTGTAAGCCTCATATATCGTCAACATCTGTCCGGAGAGTAGTCTGTAAGCCTCAAATATCAACAAAATATTTCGGGACAACAGTCTATAAGCCTCAAATATTAACAAAATCTGTCCGAGACAGCGGTCTGTAAACCTAAACTCTAAAAGCAATCCTCATGACACAGCTCTCTGTAAGCCTCAACGCTCGTCAGTATTTTCCTTTCAACGACAGTCTGTAAACCTCAGCTCAACTCTCAACAAAATATTCCGTAGGAATCTTTCTGCAAGCCTCAATTCTAAAGAATATCTTTCCGAGAATGTTCTCCGTAAGCTTCAACTTCCAATACAGTTTTCATGAGACATATGTCTGGAAGCGTGGACTCTCAACACAATCTTTCCTAAGACTGCTCTGTGTGAGACTCAACAATCGAGACAGTTTTCCTGAGACAGCTGACTGTATCATGAAGTCTCAGCCAAATCTCTCATAGACAGCCCTTTGTAAACCTTCCCGACTCCGGACAAGCATATCCTAAGACAGCTAGCTTTAAGCCTCAGCTCTCAACAAAATTTTCCCTAGACAGCTCTGTTTACGCCCCGACTCTACACAATCTCCCCCAAACCGCTGTTTGCAAGCGCCAACTCTGGACACAATCTCCTCGAAACAACTATTCATAAGCCCGACCTCTCAAAAACAATCTTCCAAAGGCAGGTCTCTGTAAGTACAGCTCTCAATAAAACATTCCTTAGACAGCTCTATTTACACCTCTGCTCTTGACACCTAAGACAACCATCTGCAAGCCTCAACTCTCAACATCTTCTTGAAACAGATCTCTTCAAACCGCAATGCTTCAAGAGTAGAGGTTAATTGAGCTAAGAACCAACATCGTTGCACTAAGAACATGTCAATACATGCTCCACCCCCTCGTTCAACAGCCAGCGAAGAGTCATACTACTTATCGTTCCCACTGCTATCTGATTGAAAGTTCTCCTAGTCTTCCCACTCAGTTTTGAGATTCTTCCAGAACCCCTACCGATCCCCCGCAATATCATTATTTCCACATACGGGTTCTCAATCTGTTCCCCCGCCTTCTCCACCTCGTTCCTCGTCCACTTCTCCTCTGTCCATAGGTAATAATACTCAAGAATATCGTCCCGATACACCAAGAATGGTGCAGTATTATGTGTTGATAATACATGTGAGCATAACATCTAGGAACACATCACTTCGCTAAGATAACCTCATCTTCCTTCTTCTTCTTCTTCTTCTTCTTCTTCTTCTTCTTCTTCTTCTTCTTCTTCTTCTTCTTCTTCTTCTTCTTCTTCTTCTTCTTCTTCTTATTCTTGTCCATGTCATGTGACTTTGGTGATGTCTGTCCACAGCTTTTTGTCGCTTGTACTGCCAGTCTTTTCTGATGCCAAAGTTGAAAGCTATTCCGGTCTAAATAATCCTAGACATTGGAAACGATGTGTAACTGTCCTTGTATTTGATACATTATAAGATGGTGTGGAATGGCGATGGTTTCCTTACCTCATAAAACCACGAAGTACGGGTGCATTATGTCCTAGGCAAGTTAACACTAATTATAACATATAATAACACTAGTGTCAATAGTAACATTTGTTTTAGCGGGTGTGTAACCGGCCAGATTGTAATGCTATGCAAGTGGAATAATAGGCCAATTTTTGGCTGGCAATCTATGCCTCGGTCCAGATGTTGACAAACCGGAAATGTCATGTGACAATTGGCAAGTCTCCCGTCCGTTGCAAGCCGTGGATACCAGTGATAACATTGACATTCGGCAAGGGCTGTTGTGGGAGAATGACAGACGAACATGTTATGGAAAACAGAACAAAGTCTCCGTCTCAGTCTCCCTGTCTCTCTCTTCCTAGTCTCTCTCTTTCTCTGTCTCAGTCTCTCTGTCTCTTTCTTTAACTCTCTCTCTCTTTTACTCTCTCTCTTTTCTATCTCTTTCTCTGTCTCTCTCTCTTTCTGCCTCTTTCTCTTCTCTCTCTGTCTCTCTCTTCATGTCTCTTTCTCTTTCTCTCGCTTTCTCTCTCTTTCTCTCTCTTTTTCTATCTCTCTTTCTCTCCCTCTTTCTATCTCTGTCTCATTCTCTCTTTCTTTGTGGTTCTCCGTCTCTGTCGGTGTGTCTCCTCTTTCGGTCTCTCTGTCTGTCTCTCTCTGCCCGTCTCTGCCACTCTCTGCCTCTCCGTCTCTGTCTCGCTTTAGGTCTCTCTCTGATTTTCTCTGTTTCTCCTTCTGTCTCTGGCTTTCTCTGTCTGTCTGTCTGTCTGTCTGTCTGTCTGTCTGTCTGTCTACCTGCCTGCCTGCCTCTCTCTCTCTCTCTCTCTCTCTCTCTCTCTCTCTCTCTCTCTCTCTCTCTCTCTCTTTCTCTACCCCCTCCCATTAATCTAAAGAAGCCTTCTTTGTTCTTCTATATCTTCAAGAACTTGTTCATGTGTCAATGTTTCAGTCTTACTCATTTTTGTCATTTCCAGACAACAAAGCGACTCGAACCGCCTCTTTCCGTATTTCATGGTGCGTATCAATTGTCCACAGTTCACACACATACAATACCATTGGTCAGACGTCCACACGAGTGATTCCTTTCATTGGATCATGCTGTATACTATTCCCCCGATGACCACTGTTGTCTTCCAGATCTAACACAGACTCCGCAGACAGTTGTCGGGGCCCTCTGTAGCTAAATAAATGGTAAATAATGCAGATTTATTACGCCCGTTATCTACCAAGAATAGGCGCAGACAGTAGGCACAGACTGTCCGTCGCCCTGCTACCGAGTTAAGTGCGTGAAGCGACACCGTGAGCTGTGAATTTCGTGTGGAGTAATTTTACATCCTTCCGCGATTGTTTGTAGCATGAACTGCATGTTCAGAAAAAAGGCGGCTGGTGGATCGCTGACCTAACTGGGTTGCCTTGTGCAGTAAAGTGTGGCTGCTAGTTTTCTCCTGACTGCTGCTTCCATCAACAATGTTGATAGTGTGGCTGCTAGTTTTCTCCTGACTGCTGCTTCCATCAACAATGAACTGTATTTTCATGGCGGACTTTTAATTAAATTATAACGTGTTGGTATGGGAGCCGGTCGTTCAGAAAGTAATGACAAACTACTGAACGTAAAATTTACCTAGTACATCAACAGCAGCTAAAAAATGCTGGTTATGACTGCAACGTCATACGAAGGTTATGCAACATTTTAAAAAAAGTGAGAAGCATTTTGTGTGATATTCACTGATAGAGGAACGGAGCGTAATGGGACGACCCTGTGTCGTGAAGTTGGAACCGCGACTGACTGACTCACTGACTGACTGATTGACTGACTGACTGACTGACTAACTGATGGGCGGGCAGGCGGGCGGACGGACTGACTGACTGACTGACTGACGGGCGGGCGGGCGGCGGGCGGACGGACTGACTGACTGACTGACTGACTGACTGACTGACTGACTGACTGAATGACTGACTGACTGACTGACTGACTGACTGACTGACAGACAGACTGACTGACTGACTGACTGACTGACTGACTGACTGACTGACTGACAGACAGACTGACTGACTGACTGACTGACTGACAGATTGACTGACAGACTGACTGACTGACAGACTTACTGACTGACTGACAGACTGACTGACTGACTGACTGACTGACAGATTGACTGACTGACTGACTGACAGACTGACTTACTGACTGACTGAGTGACTGAATGACTGACTGACTGATTGACTGACTGACTTACTAACTAGCTAGCTAGCTAACTAACTAACTAACTAAATAACTGTCCGTAGTTTAATAAATGGTAAACAATACAGATTTAACATGTCCCATACCGACTGGAACAGGCACAGACAGAACTTTAACCACTCTTTACATTTCATGTATGGCTCGAAAATTCCCTTAGGGAAATGTTAGCGTTTTGTCGATGGAAGGAAGATGGCTCCAACGATACAGTAAATTGGGGAGGGAGTTACGTGAGGGAACGGCTGCCATTATGAAACTGTTGTTTTATAATGTGCTATAAAAAGAAAACCGAATGAATAGACTATGAGAAGCCAGTAATAAAGTTTTGGTTCTGTTGTAAGTTAGCAACAACAGCGACATGAGGACGATGCATTGTTTTTCCCATTATGGTGAGGCGTAGCTCGAAGGCTTTTAAAATAAAGCGAAGTCCATACACTTGCTACAACTTCTAGTGCACTGAAGTGATGTTTGCGTGTGGATTAGCAAATACCTATTACCAGTGTCCCTCGCCATCGGGCGTACCGACTCCGACTTATGAGGTACTTGTAATTTCCGTCCCCAAATCAAGGGCGAGAAGTCAACATTTTAGTCTAACTGACACTCGTAGAAGTTGAACCCGCTTCCTCGGCATCAGCACACCATTGATTAAGAACGTGTGCTGTTACTCATTCGGCCTTGCTGACCTACGCTGTTGGTTATATTCGAATATTTCCTTGGATAAAAATAGCTAAAAGTACTACTGCCACTGACCAACATAAAAATAGCTAAAAGAACAACTGCCACTGACCAACATAAAAAAGACTCTTGTTGTCATGCCATCCATACGCAGAAACAAGACGCCAGATTTCTGTTCAGTGAATTAAAACGCCGTCTTGTCCGGTACCGGATACCGCGCAGCCAGACTGTCGTGTTGTAGCAAGGATAAATGGCGAGCTTTGCTTGTTCCTGGGCACTGTGACAAATTATTTGGCAATTGTCACTAGGTGGGCACGTGGAGTGAATCACTTGTCAGTGGTTTGTTGTGTGGTGTTTAGTTAGACCTGTATTTTAAAAACATAGTTGCACACAAAACGCCTCCACTAAATCTCATAAAGATATTCTGTGTACGTTATTATTCAATGGTGGCAGACTGTACAAGAATGTGTGGGACAGAAATGGAATAAGCCTGCAAACAAAGCTGAAAGTCTACAAAGCAGTCGTATTATCCACACTGCTATATGCTTGTGAAACCTGGGCTGTTTACC
This sequence comes from Cepaea nemoralis, assembly GCA_014155875.1. Taxonomy (NCBI): domain Eukaryota; kingdom Metazoa; phylum Mollusca; class Gastropoda; order Stylommatophora; family Helicidae; genus Cepaea; species Cepaea nemoralis. The sequence continues at coordinate 263,570 of JACEFZ010020302.1, forward strand.
AGCGACACGCCAGGAAATTAAACCACTTCCACGCAGTCTGCCTTGGGAAGCTATTGAAGATTAAATGGCAAGACAAGATCCCAGATACTGAAGTCCTAATAAGAGCGTCCATGTCCATCGTCCACACTCTACTAATGAAGAATCAGATTCGCTGGGCTGGCCACGTGACTCGCTTGCCAGATAACAGGCTTCCTCCTAAACGAATTTTGTTACGGCGAACTGCGTTGTGGTAAACGCTTCCAAGGCAGCAAGAAGGTAGCGATTTAAAGACACTCTGAAGATCTCACTAAAAGCTTTTGGAATTCATCACGATGCTTGAGAGACTGCTGCCAAAGACCGAAGTTCGTGGCGTACTAATTACACAAGGGTGTAGTCACTTGTGAAGCAACCAGGACTGCAAAAACTGTGAATAAAAGGCTGGACAGAACAACTACTATAGGAGATCCTCCTCCTGGAACGTCAAGCATTCTTTGTCCACATTGTCAAAGAACATTTCGAGCCAAAATAGGCCTTACCAGCCATCTTGGAACTCACGGCTCCAAACTTTCAACCCCACTGGATGAAGTGAAAGGTCATCATCATTCTTGATGGACAAGCAACATTATAATCTGTAGGCAAACTATGCGGAACTGAGGAGGGGTCATACGGGCGGAGTGTTCAGTGCACTCGGAAACGAACATAGTGGACATGCAGTCTATCTTCAGTGTTGGGATGAAGTCTTTCATATGTTTAGTTGAAGTCTTACATATGTTGAGTTTAAGTCTATCATGTGTTGAGGTGAAGTCTTTCATATGTTGAGTTTAAGTCTATCATCAGTGTTGAAATATACGTAATATATCATCATTAGTGCCGGTCTCCCTGGTCTAGGCGTTACACGACTTTCTCCGTAATCCCTATACTCTCGTGAGTAACGTGACGTGCGCGAGAATTGGTAGCGGTTCTCTCCGCGTCGGTAACTTACGGAGTATGTGAGCCGGTCGCTCAGAAAGTAGTAGCAAACTACTGAGAGTAATCTTGCCAAGAAATCAACTATCAACTGAAAGATGCTGATGTTGACAGCAATGTCCTGTAAAGGATATGCGAACAAAAAAATCATCATCATCAGTGTTGGGATGTAGTCTATCATCATCAGTGTTGAGAGGGCTTTGTTTTTATCCAACCAGTACTGCCCTTGTACTGCCCTAGTACTGCCCTAGTAATTCACTTTAATTTCATATGCAACATGTCTGCTACCATATTAACATGTTTTAAGCCATAAATGTGACACACCCCTACTTCCCATTTTTCGCCATCCATTTCTTGTTTGGTCAAAACCTTCGTTTTGTTTGGCAATGGATGTGATCGTGAAAAAGAAATCAAATATATGATACCCTGATTTTCCCTTAGTGAAACCACACTTCAAGAGACGGGGTCATACATATATTTAGGCAGAGCTGATCGATTGGCTAAGGAAGGATCAAATGAAGAACAGCCTGATGTGCCCATTACATTCCACCAAAAGAACAGAATGATCAAATCAGCCAGAATGCCACCAAACCCTACTGAAGACGACTACCACGTTATGGACAGACCAGAACAGGTCATTATTCTGCGCCTCAGAACAGGGCACAATAGATTACGCAACCACTTGTATACAAAATTCAAGATTGGTGACTCAGCCATGTGCACATGTGGTTTGGCGTCGCAGACAGCAGAGCACATACTCCAGAACTGCCCAAACTACAACATATCCAGGCGAACCTTCTGGCCTAGAGAGACAACAGTGGAAGATAAAGCTCTATGGACCGCTGAATGAACTAAAAATAGATTGGTGGATTCATACAAGAGACAACATTGTAGTTATAGATATATTTCAAGCGAACGAAAGAAGAAGAAGAAGGTAGCAATGTAGACACAACGGGTGGAACAGAGGTATCAGAATAAGAATGCAGAAAGCTAGAGGAACTATAGCAGTGTAGGGGAGGCAAGGCTGTTGTGATGTGCCTCCCAACTCCTATAACTCTTTTTATAGAACCTTTATAGCACTAGGAAATCTGTGGAAATCACAAGAAATTAAACCTAGCACCAAACAGAATATTCAGTTCTAAGGTTAAATTAATAATACTGCATGGCTCATGATCACGGAGAACAAGGGAGGCGATTATAAGTAAGCTACAAATATTCACTAACTGGTGTCCCCTCAAAGAGGAGGGCATGAAATGGTATGACAGAATCAGCAATGATGGAAATAACTAGGCAAATACCATTGAACAAAGAAGTGAATAAAATACACTGGCGCTTGATAGAACATACATTGAGAAAACATGGGAATTGTGTAATTAGAACGGTCTTTATATGGAATCTGCAGGTCATGAGAATTATAACATCGTTGTGTTTCTTGTGCTAATGTTGATGTATCGTACCACAGTTAGGAGAACGTTTATTATACTAGTTGTCCCTTTGACATTATTATTGTTGTTTTTAAGTGTTAATCACGAAGGGGAAATTTTAAATACCTAGGGGCATGTATAACATCAGATGGAAGATTCAGAACAGAGATTAAGAACAGAATATGGCAAGCAAAAGCTGCATTTAAGAAAATGAAAAGTATCTTATGCAATAAATCACTATTATTGAATTTAAGAAAGAGATTGCTGAAGTGTTGTATAGAACATGTGTTGCTGTATGGCAGTGAATCTTGGAATATAAATGAACAAATTAGAAAGAACTTGGAAGCAACAGAGATGTGGTTCCTTAAACTAACGTTGCTAGCAACGATTGCCTGAAAGAGGCTAATGAAACCATAGCATTATATATAACAATAAAACAGAGACAAACATCTTTCTTTGGTCATGTGATGAGAAGAGAGGCATAGAAGAACACCATGACAACTGGACAAGAGGCAGAACAAGAGAAATGATGCTGGATGGATTGAGACGGTGGGCATGGAAGAATATCACCAGCAGAGTTGATCAAGAACATCAAAGATCTGCGGAGAGACATGAACGCCTACGACATCTGGCATGGCACTTGATGTTGCTGTTGTTGATGTTTTTAAAGGGACATATAGTCTGTAGAGAGGCGGTGTTCAGATAGGTTGCGAATGTATGTAAAAAGATTGGTGATGTCAACTATATTCATGTTCAAACGAAGTCTTAGAAGAACTGAACAGGTACTCCACCCCACTGACGGGTGTCCCGTAGGCCAGCAGAGGCAATGGGGTTCTTACTTCTCTTGTGATCAGGGATAACATTACCCTGCCACCCAGTTTAGCCTATTAAATGTCATGGGATGATTAATCGTCTTAAGCGACTTCCCGTATGTGCAATGGGCTTAAATATCGCCGAAATGTTGTCATTGCATTATAAGACAACATATCTGCTGCCATATTGACAACTTTTAAACCATTACTTCTCATTTTTCCGTCTTTCATTTGTGTGTGTGTGTGTGGTCAAAACCTACTTTTTGTCAGATTCAAACCTACTTTTTTCTCTGGTTTAAACCTAGTTTCTGTCTGGCCTCAAACCTACTTTTTTGTTTGTCACAGAATCGCTTAAACAATACAGTATTCTTGTCGGTATTTTTAAAGATTCGCTGCTGGCACCTGACAGTCTTGGCAGATGATAAATAGTTTCTTACAGTGTACTTCAAAAAGCATAATAACTACAATCCATGGAGGTGGCGAATGTGACTGACAAGACCAATTCGCGCGGTAAATGTTCGTCCACAATAGATGCATGACAACACATGGTCAATTCCACCATCACATACTGTTTGTTGTTTGTCCATCAAGAATGATGATGACCATTCATTTCATCCAGTGGGGTTGAAGGTGTGGAGCCGTGGGTTCTAAGATGGCTGATAAGGCCTATTTTGGCTCGAAATGTTCTTTGACAATGTGGGCAAAGAATGCTTGACGTCTCTGGAGGAGGATTTCCTGCAGTGGTTTTTCTGTCCTGCCTTTTCTTCACAGCTCTTGCAGTCCTGGTTGCCTCACATATGACTGCACCTTTGCGCAATGATGTACGCCACGAATTTCGGTCTCTGCTGCAGCCTCCCAGGTGTCATGATGAATTCCAAAAGCATTCAGTGAAATTTTCAGAGTGTCTTTTAAAACGTTTCCTCTGGCCACCTTGGGAGCGTTTACCACAACGCAGTTCGCTGTAGAAAATTCGTTTAGGGAGCCTGTGATCTGGCATGCGAGTCAAGTGACCAGCCCAGCGAATCTGATTCTTCATCAGTAGAGTGTGGATACTGGGCATGGATGCTCTTTCTAGGACTTCAGTGTCCTGGAATCTTGTCTTGCCATTTAATCTTCAGGAGCTTCCTTATGCAGACTGTGTGGAAGTGGTTTAATTTCCTAGCGTGTCGCTGATAAACAGTCCAGGTTTCACAAGCATATAGCAGTGTGGATAATACAACTGCTTTGTAGACTTTTAGCTTTGTTTGCAGGCTTATTCCAGTTCTGTCCCATACATTCTTGTACAGTCTGCCAAAGGCTGCACTGGCCTTGGAGATTCTTGCATTCACTTCGTCATCGATTGTGGCAGCATGTGACATAGTGCTGCCAAGATAGGTGAATTTGTCCACAACACTTAGTCTATGATCATTCACTTTGATATTCGGCACAGTGTGATTATTCCCTGGAGCTGGCTGGTACATAACTACAGTCTTCTCCACGTTGATATTGAGCCCAAAGTTGGTACAGGCATGTGAGAAAGCTGAAACATTATGTTGCATGTCCGCCTCTGAGTTCGCGTATAGAGCGCAATCATCAGCAAACAGGAGCTCTCTGACGGTGCCACTGTTAATTTTGGTTTTAGCTTTCAGCCTTTTGAGATTGAATAACTTTCCATCCATACGGTAGTTGATGTCTATTCCAATGTCGTCGTTCTTGAAGGCATTCATCAACATGGCTGAAAACATGAGGCTGAACAGTGTTGGTGCCAGGACACATCCTTGCTTCACTCCATTGGTGGCAGGAAAGGGTTCAGACAGTTCACCATTTTCCTGTACTCTTGCCTGCATGCCGTCATGAAATAGCCGCTCTATTTGGACAAACTTTCGTGGACAGCCATATTTTGCCATAATCTTCCACAGTCCTTCTCTGCTGACTGTATCAAAAGCCTTGGTAAGGTCAATGAAAGTGGAGAACATTTCGCAGGCATCACATACTATGCGATGTCTGTCAGAGTGACCTATCTGCAATTATTTTATTTTTATTTATTCCATTTCTGATGGCAGATTTATTTTCCAAGTTTATTCCTTTACTGGCCCCTGTTCCAATTACAAATAAAATATGAGTATCATTTTAACCAATCTTTTCATTCATTCATGGATCCCTCGCAGCCCTCACACGGCCCTTCCCAACCGACTTTCTCGTTGTCTATTTCCGCTTTGCATATCGCCATTTTTTCCTCTGGTCAATTTGTGACCTTCGTGTCGATCGATCGTTCATCGGCCGTTTTTATAATCTCCTCCATGTACAATATTTACTCCAATTTCTCCTGACCCACCATGCCATGTACAGCTCGTATATTCTGAAGAGACGTTATTTTTTGTACGCATTAAGATGATACATCCGAAAGTTTTCGTGTGCGCATGATCATTGTATACGTTCAGTGATGTCAATTACTTTTGCTGACTGTCACAATAAAGATTTGTTGTCGAAACGTCTTTCGCGGAGTGTCAAATATATACTTATTCAATGCAGTTGTAAATGAATGTGACAGTATAATACATTTATATTATGACTGCATGTCTGTGTCAGTTTTATTTTTATATTGTTATCCTTCTTTGTGTCACTGCATCCCATTCCTATTCCCAGTATACCTTATTTTCTTTCTTTCTTTCTTTCTTTCTTTCTTTCTTTCTTTCTTTCTTTCTTTCTTTCTTTCTTTCTTTCTTTCTATCTTTCGGACTGTCTGTCTGTCTGTCTGTCTGTCTGTCCGTCCGTCCGTCCGTCTGTCCGTCTGTCTGTCTGTCTGTCTGTCTGTCTGTCTGTCTGTCTGTCTTTATCCTTCTCTTTGTTTTATTTCTGTCCACCTCTATTCCGTCTCTTATGTTCTGGCGTTGTCCTACTTCCCATCAGCGTCCTTCATGTCTACGCCCTACAGCGGTATGGTGAGCCAAGGTCACAGGCGTACATGGAAGTTCAGACCACGGTGACAGTCAGAAGGTCATGTTATGCAGGTCATTGTGGCCAGTTAACTGCAAGGTCAAAAGGATCCATAAACGTGTTCCAGTAGTAGTCACTATTAAGAAGTGCACTGGACTGATTTTGGATCCCTTGCACTTCTTAGTAGTGGCTACTACTAAAAATAGTAGCATATGTATGGACTAGGCTTAAGTTACAAAAGACCACCTCTGTAGGTTCCACAGAACCTCGTGCAAAACTGCAGCCGTAAATGGACGTCGTGCACCACGGATATACGTCCACCAGAGAGAACTGAACTAACGTGACGGAGCGTCTCGGAGCAGGTAGAGCAACAGAGATTCAGTGCACGTAACCCACTGGTAAATGATGTATACTCAGGCGCTCACCAAGCCTCTCCCAGATCATGGGTTTCAGGATCGAGGGCGACCCCAGTCTGTGCTCTAGACATGATCGAGCAGGACCCCAGTCTGTTCTCTAGACATGATCGAGCACGACCCCCGTGTGTGCTCTAGACATGATCGAGCAGGACTCCAGTCTGTACTCTAGACATGATCAAGCACGACCCCCGTCTGTGCTCTAGACATGAGGGAGCTGAAAGACGCGCCCCAACAAGCATATTGGCATGTATTTTTCAAACGGAAGCATTTAATTAGTCGTCACTTTATCTTCCTAAATGGCTTGGATCCCAACCGCGGGATCTCCCTCAGCGCGTAGCGGTCAACGATACCAGCTCTGAGTTGGTTCACTATTCTTCTTTGCCGTTCCTTGCACGGCGCTCCTGACTGGCTTTTGACGCGATGTTCCTGCAGTCTAGGTAAGGTTGCAGATTCAATGTCGTCTCATGATTCATTAAATTGCCTTGTCTCCTGACGGAATTTACTTATCAGCCCGGCCCATTGCTCGTCCGCTTACCACAGTCGCCCGGCTAGCAAGCCTATCACCTTGTCCATTTTCTCTGTTAGACGGGCCAGCGTGCCCAATTCTAACCCTTTGAAAATAAAGTTTGTTCGTTCGTTCGTTCTCTTACATTAGCATGACTTGGCAGACAATTGAAATACATTCCGCCGCTATGCTACTGAGCTTAGTGAGTGGATCGACACTGTGAACTGTGGATTTTGTGTGAAGTGCTTTTACATCTGTCTGCGGTTGTTTGTAGCGTGAACTGCATGTTAAGAAAAATGGCGGTCTGCCGGTCGCTGAACTAACTGGATTGCCTTATGCAGTAATGTGTGGCTGCTGGTTGTGTTGGCATTCTGACAGCGGCATCATGTATAGTATACCTGTGCGGGCTGATGGTTTGTCGAGACTCCTGTCTGTTCCCTTTTTCACATGGGGCAGTGAAGATCATTTTGTGTGACATTCACTGGCACAGGAACAGAGTATAATGATGGTGACCCATTGTTTTGAACCGCGACTGTAACTAAATGAAATATATAAATGCATCTGGCTCTTCCTTTCCTGCAGTAACGTCTCGTTATAACCCCGACTCCTTTCCTATTGATAACAGGCAACCATAACCGGCCCACAATGTTCACTCCCTCACCCTGAGTAAATAAATATTTGACGTGTTTTATGCCTCTTCTAACTGATCAATACCCACCACAATACCACAATTTACGCCATTACAGCGCCATGTTCTAGTGACTAGCAACGAGACTTGGCCGAGATAAAACACATTATACGAAACAAAACAATTTCATAATACGCGAATCAAATTTGTACGAAGGAATCTGCCACAGAAACTGACTATGGATTTGCGGGTCGGCAGTTTGCTTTGAGTTAGCAAAAATGTCTATATAGTATAAGCGCTGGGGAATTATTGTGTGCTTTATTTGAATCGTAAATATGGTGAATACTTTTTTATGATTTGCAATTCGTGTAGTGGAGTTCAGCTGTAGGATGGGCAGGCGATCGCAGTGTTTATTATAACCGGTGAGTTGGTGTGTGTGTGTGTGTGTGTGTGTGTGTGTGTGGGGGGGGGGTATGTGGGTGTGTGGGGGATGTGTATGTGAGTGTGTGTGTGTACATGTGTACTGGTGTGCGTGTATGTATGTGAGTGTGTGTCGGAGGATGTGGGTGTGTAGGTATGTGAGTGTGAGTGTATGTGTGTGTGTAAGCGAGTGTGTGTGTGTGTGTGTGTGTGTGTGTAGATGTGTGTGTGTGTCAACATGTGTATGTATGTGAGTGTATATGTATACTGGTGTGTATGTATGTGAATATGTGCGTATGATTACATGTGTGCGATGTGTGTATGTGAGTGAGTGAGTTTGTGTGTGTGTGTGTGTGTGTACGTTTGCAGGTGTGTCTATGTATGCGAAGTGTGTGTACATGTATGCGGGTGTATGTATGTGTGTACATGTATGCGAAGTGTGTGTACATGTATGCGGGTGTATGTATGTGTGTACATGTATGCGAAGTGTGTGTACATGTATGCGGCTGTATGTATGTGTGTACATGTATGCGAAGTGTGTGTACATGTATGCGGGTGTATGTATGTGTGCACATGTATGCGGGTGTATGTATGTGTGTACATGTATGCGAAGTGTGTGTACATGTATGCGGGTGTATGTATGTGAGTGAGTGAGTTTGTGTGTGTGTGTGTGTACGAGTGCGGGTGTGTCCATGTATGTAAGTGTGTGTACATGTATGCGGGTGTATGTATGTAAGTGTGTGTACATGTATGCGGGTGTATGTAAATGTGTGTACATGTATGCGGGTGTATGTATGTGTGTGTACATGTATGCGGGTGTATGTATGTAAGTGTGTGTACATGTATGCGGGTGTATGTATGTGAGTGTATATGTATACTGGTGTGTATGTATGTGAATATGTGCGTATGTTTACATGTGTGCGATGTGTGTATGTGAGTGAGTGAGTTTGTGTGTGTGTGGGTGTGTGTGTGTGTGTCTGTGTACATGTATGCGGGTGTATGTATGTAAGTGTGTGTACATGTATGCGGGTGTATGTATGTAAGTGTGTGTACATGTATGCGGGTGTATGTATGTAAGTGTGTGTACATGTATGCGGGTGTATGTATGTGTGTACATGTATGCGGGTATATGTATGTAAGTGTGTGTACATGTATGCGGGTGTATGTATGTGAGTGTATATGTATACTGGTGTGTATGTATGTGAATATGTGCGTATGTTTACATGTGTGCGATGTGTGTATGTGAGTGAGTGAGTTTGTGTGTGTGTGTGTGTGTGTACATGTATGCGGGTGTATGTATGTAAGTGTGTGTACATGTATGCGGGTGTATGTATGTAAGTGTGTGTACATGTATGCGGGTGTATATATGTAAGTGTGTGTACATGTATGCGGGTGTATGTATGTGTGTGTACATGTATGCGGGTGTATGTATGTAAGTGTGTGTACATGTATGCGGGTGTATGTATGTGAGTGTGTGTACATATATACTGGTGTGTATGTATGTGTGTGTACATGTATGCGGGTGTATGTATGTAAGTGTGTGTACATGTATGCGGGTGTATGTAAGTGTGTGTACATGTATGCGGGTGTATGTAAGTGTGTGTACATGTATGCGGGTGTATGTAAGTGTGTGTACATGTATGCGGGTGTATGTAAGTGTGTGTACATGTATGCGGGTGTATGTAGTGTGTGTGCATGTATGCGGGTGTATGTATGTAAGTGTGTGTACATGTATGCGGGTGTATGTAAGTGTGTGTACATGTATGCGGGTGTATGTAAGTGTGTGTACATGTATGCGGGTGTATGAACGTGTGTGTACATGTATGCGGGTGTATGTAAGTGTGTGTACATGTATGCGGGTGTATGTAAGTGTGTGTACATGTATGCGGGTGTTTGTATGTATGTGTGTGTTTGTATGTATGTGTGTGTACATGTATGCGGGTGTATGTAAGTGTGTGTACATGTATGCGGGTGTATGTAGTGTGTGTACATGTATGCGGTGTAGTGTAAGTGTGTGTACATGTATGCGGGTGTATGTATGTGTGTGTACATGTATGCGGGTGTATGTATGTAAGTGTGTGTACATGTATACTGGTGTGTATGTATGTGTGTACATATATGCGGGTGTATGTATGTAAGTGTGTGTACATGTATGCGGGTGTATGTAAGTGTGTACATGTATGCGGGTGTATGTAAGTGTGTGTACATGTATGCGGGTGTATGTAAGTGTGTGTACATGTATGCGGGTGTATGTAAGTGTGTGTACATGTATGCGGGTGTATGTAAGTGTGTGTACATGTATGCGGGTGTATGTAAGTGTGTGTACATGTATGCGGGTGTATGTAAGTGTGTGTACATGTATGCGGGTGTATGTAAGTGTGTGTACATGTATGCGGGTGTATGTAAGTGTGTGTACATGTATGCGGGTGTTTGTATGTATGTGTGTGTACATGTATGCGGGTGTATGTAAGTGTGTGTACATGTATGCGGGTGTATGTAAGTGTGTACATGTATGCGGGTATGTAAGTGTGTGTACATGTATGCGGGTGTATGTAAGTGTGTGTACATGTATGCGGGTGTATGTAAGTGTGTGTACATGTATGCAGGTGTATGTAAGTGTGTGTACATGTATGCGGGTGTATGTAAGTGTGTGTACATGTATGCGGGTGTATGTAAGTGTGTGTACAGTATGCGGCGTGTTGTATGTATGTAGTGTGTACATGTATGCGGGTATATGTAGTGTGTGTACATGTATGCGGGTATATGTAAGTGTGTGTACATGTATGCGGGTGTATGTATGTATGTGTGTGTACATGTATGCGGGTGTATGTAAGTGTGTGTACATGTATCGGGTGTATGTAAGTGTGTGTACATGTATGCCGGTGTATGTAAGTATGTGTACATGTATGCGGGTGTATGTAAGTGTGGTGTACATGTTTGCGGTGTATGTAAGTGTGTGTACTGTATGCGGGTGTATGTATGTATGGTGTGTACATGTATGCGGGTGTATGTAGTGTGTGTACATTAGCGGGTGTATGAAGTGTGTACATATTGCGGGTGTATGTAAGTGTGTGACATGTATGGGTTATGTGGTGTACATGTATGCGGGTGTATGATGTATGTGTGTACATGTATGCGGGTGTATGTAAGTGTGTGTACATGTATGCGTTGTATGTATGTGTGTGTACATGTATGCGGGTGTATGTATGTGTGTGTACATGTATGCGGGTGTATGTAAGTGTGTGTACATGTATGCGGGTGTATGTAAGTGTGTGTACATGTATGCGGTGTATGTAAGTGTGTGTACATATATGCGGGTGTATGTAAGTGTGTGTACATGTATGCGGGTGTATGTAAGTGTGTGTACATGTATGCGGGTGTATGTAAGTGTGTGTACATGTATGCGGGTGTATGTATGTCAGTGAAGTATGTGTGTTTGTGTGTGCGAATATGTATATGTATGTGAGTGTGTATGTGTATGTTTACATATGTGTGGGTTTATGTGCCTGTTTGTGTATATATGTGTCGTATGTGTATGTTTACATATTTGTGGGTTTATGTGCCTGTTTGTGTATATGTGTGTCGTATGTGTATGTTTACATATGTGTGGGTGTGTGTGCCTGTTTGTGTATATGTGTGTCGTATGTGTATCTGTGTGCGTGTGTGCGTGCGCACGCACCCATGGTTGTATGTGTAGTGAGTCTCCTGTGAATTATTTCATTTCACAAGAAGAGCAACTTTGTGATCATGTTTTCATTACGACCATCTTGTTAGCCAAACTGAAGACTGGCGTTCATCATCGTCATCATCATTATCATCATCATCATCATCATCATCATCATCATCATCATCATCATCATCATCATCATCATCATCTGACAGTAGGTGACCTAGTCACCTTCATCTTCGTCCCGGGACATGCGGGAGTCGAGGGAAATAAAAAAGCTGATAAACTGGCTGTATATGCATCCCCTGCAGAGATGGCCAGCCCATGGATCATGCCGATGTTATTGACGCCCTTAGAGAGATGTTTTGACTTGACCGGAGTGTAAGGATGATACCCCAACATATAACATATAATAGATCACAGATCACCAATATCTTCCTCCTCTTCCTCCTCGTCATCATCATCATAGTCGTTGTCATCGTCATCAAAGGTTTCTTACGGGTGTCTACCAGGAGTGAACTTTCATCGCGGAGCTGTTGTTCCGCGCTGCCGTTCTTCCATATCATAAATACCCTCACGAAAACGAGTATGCGCTCATTTCCACCCTCACCCAGATTTACTAAAAACGTGTCTGCGTATGAGTCCAAAAAATGAAAATTTAATGTCCAACGGCACCCTGTTTCTTCGCAAAACTTCAGAAAAATCAGCCACTAATTGAGGATACTTGCTGGGGTTATGATTTCCCACAGCGGTTCTGTCGACACGTTTTGAAGGCCATAGGTCTCCATAGATCAAGAGATATTCACTAAGTGCCAAGTCCATGATCAGCGTATCCAAAACTGTGTTTGCACAGTGGCTAACTGTTTTGTCGGAGTGTTCTTATTCCCATATACAGTGAAAATATTTTAAGAAATGTAAATGATATTAAAGGAATCATAATCGGGGGACATAACATCACTAAAATTAGATATGCAGATGATACAGTATTGATTGCAGACAATGAGCAGGATCTGCAACATTAAGTAGATTCGGTTGTTACACACAGTGAACAACTAGGTTTAGAGTTAAATTGTAAGAAGATACAAATTATGGTCGTCACTAGGAAGAACGAATTACCACAATGTAATATACAAGTAAATGGGAATATTCTTAAGCAAATGAATCGGTTCAATTATCTTTGAACAGTCATAACATTTGATGGGAAATGTCTTGAAGAGTTCAGAACAAGAACCGCCATGGTTAATGTAGCATTTTCAAAATGGAAAACATACTGACCAATAAAAAGATGTCATTTGCAACGAGAAAAAAGTGTTGAGGTGCTACTACATAAAACCCATGCTTTTGTATGGATGTGAAGCGTGGGCAATGAGCAAACATGCTGAAAACATCTGATGGCTGTGGAAATGTGGTTTCTGAGGAAAATGCAAAGAATACCTTGGACAGACAGAAAAATGACCAATCACTACAAGCAACACATGAAAATCTTAAGCTAATTAAAGACATTAGACGTAGATAGTCAACATGTTTTTGTCACGTTATGAGAAGAAATAAATTGGAGAACTTGGTGACAACTGGCAAGATTGAGGGGATAAGAACAAGAAGAAGACAGAGAAGTACATACCTGTATGGCTTGACCACATGGCATGGCCGAGACAAGAACACAGAGCTGATCCTTGACTCTGGTGATCGAGTGAGATGGTGAGACATAATCGCCTACGCTTACCGACATGGCACAAGATGATGATGAACTGTACTGTTAAAATGACAGTAGAAACTTAGAATGGATTCCCGCCATTTATTCAGCCTTGAGTAGGTGCCGGCATGGCCGAGAGGTCTACGGCGCCCGAGCTTAAATTTCACGTGCCCTGGCACCGGGTAGTGAGTTTATTTCACTCACTGATCGGTTGGACTTAAAACTTTGTTTTGTTGTTTAGAAAGCAATGGCAAACTACTGAACGTAAAGCAGCCTAACAGATCAACATGGGATTGATCGTAGAGTCCCACAAAGAACTTGTAACATTTTACTCGGGGTATGTGGCTTTAGGTTTAGTGAACGCAGTTTCACAAATCCCCAGATCGAGAGTTCGACATCAGAAGCAGGCGATGTTGAAGCAGATTGTTTGAGCCTCGACCATTCAGAAAGCAATGGCAAATATCTTCGTATAGTCCTTGTCGTGTGACGCTGGTGATCATGCCTGTCCACAGCCTTCCGTCTCATGGGAAGCTAATCATTTCTGAGACTGATGCTCCTCCATGCCAGGATGTCAAACTGTCCGGCAGCTTCTCTCTTCGACTCTTGCTTCTTCCCCTATCCAGATTTCCCCTTTGAGAAACTACAGAACGTAAAATTATCTAGAAAATTACAAACATGTAATAAATGCTTAGGTTGATTGCGGCGTCCTGTGAAGGATTTTCAGCTAACTTTAACTGCCTTGACTAGACGAAATACTTCCGGTGACATCAAAATGGCGGTTTGCTTTTTTATTTTTTACCCGCCTATCATACTGAACAGTAGCACGTGGTTGGCGAAAGGAGTTAGAGAATAACAACTACACAGGGGAAGAAATTAGAGAATAACACACACACAGAGAGAGAGAGAGAGAGAGAGAGAGAAATGAGAGAATAACAACTACACAAGGGAAGGAATTAGAGAATAACACACACCCAGAGGAATTACACACTTGTATACATTTTGTACTTGTTTATATATATTTATAATCGTTTTGCCCTTGTTCCATTGATAACGTGTTCTAGTAAAGATTACGATTCTACATCCCCTTGTCGTGGATTCGCTCAGTGCGTTAGTTAGAATGCAAGCGCGGGGATTGAAGATCGATGTGGCCAGGAAAGAGCAGCACAGTCATCGCGCGATGGGCTCATCAATCACCGCCGCACTGGCATAGTTAATCGTTGTACGCTGAAGGATTTACTCAGGAGGGAGATCGGAGCACCTAATGACCTATCCGGGGTGCAGTGAAGATTCTCTAACTGAACTGGACTACGATTAAGGATTGATGATGATGGTGATGAAAATGAGGATGATGTTGTGGGGAATGAGAACGAACGAGCAAATTTTATTTTCTAAGGGTCACAAATTGTGCATGCAAGCCCGTCTTACATTCGGCCCGTCAAACTCATCTTTCGTATATCAATTATCTATTGCACATGTTACATTTACATAGAAAAAAACACACACACACATTTTCAAGTAAACGTACTCGGAGAAATGAATGTACGGGGAGAAATGAATGTACGGGGGGAAATGAATATACGGGGAGAAAAGAATGTACGGGGAGAAATGAATGTACGGGAGGAAATGAATGTACGGGGGGAAATGAATGTATCGGGGTAGCAAGAATAGTACTGGGGGAAAATGAATGTACGGGGAGAAATGAATGTACGGGGAGAAAGGAATGTACGGGGAGAAATTAATGTACGGGGAGAAATTAATGGATGGGGAGAAATGAATGTACGGGTAGAAATGAATGTACGGGGAGAAATGAATGTACGGGGAGAAATAGAGTTAAAGTAGAGTTCACGTGCAAGAGGATCACCTATAATGCACCAGGTTTCCCCCCCCCCCCATATCATCCATGACTCTTGGCAGGGCAGGGAACCGCCTATGGTAAGCGTTGCACAGAGCACGAACTCCTATTTCCGGCGGCGACCCCTTGGGGTCTATGAAAAAGTTCCACTCGCGAAACGAATAACGAAACCCGAACATAAACTGACTATCTTCTGAGCACGAAGCGGTCAGTATCACCCCTTTAATCCCTACACAATTTCTTGGTATCCATTTTGGGCTGCGTCGCCCTATGAGGCTAGGTATTTAGTAACCACAAAGTGTCCTGTCTTGACAGAGACTTGGATACACGGCCATAATCCTTTAGGCAAGCTTTAGGTTACCGCGATTCCCAGTCTGTTGAAATATCATCGGAGAATCCTTTCAAGCCACTAAGACACTTCATAAATACACATTCATAAATAAATATTCATAAATAAACATTCATAAATAAACATTCATAAATAAACATTCATAAATAAACATTCATAAATAAACATTCATAAATAAACATTCATAAATAAACATTCATAAATAAACATTCATAAATAAACATTCATAAATAAACATTCATAATAAACATTCATAAATAAACATTCATAAATAAACATTCATAAATAAACATTCATAAATAAACATTCATAAATAAACATTCATAAATAAACATTCATAAATAAACATTCATAAATAAACATTCATAAATAAACATTCATAATAAACATCATAAATAACATCATAATAAACATTCATAAATAAACAGACATGTATTGTATTGCACTTGTATAAGTAAAAGAATGAAGTAGGGACTAGAGAACACACTGAACAACATAACACACTGGACAACATAACACACTGGACAACATAACACACTGGACAACATAACACACTGGACAACATCACACACTGGACACATCACACACTGACAACATCACACACTGGACAACATCACACACTGGACAACACTAACACCAGCTGGACAACATAACACACGGACACATCACACACGACAACAATACAACATTCAAACACTAGGACAACATCACACACTGGACAATAACACCCGGACATACATCACCAACTGGAACAACATACACCACACTAGACAACATAACACACTGCAAATCCACTGACAACATAACACACTGGACAACATCACACACTGGACAACATCACACACTGACAACATCACACACTGGACAACATCACACACTGGACAACATCACACACTGGACAACATCACACACTGGACAACATAACACACTGGACAACATCACACACTGGACAACATCACACACTAGACAACATCACACACTGGACAACATAACACACTGGACAACATCACACACTGAACAACATCACACACTAGACACACACACACTGACACATCACACACTGGACAACATCACACACTGGACAACATCACACACTGGACAACATCACACACTGGACAACATCACACACTGGACAACATCACACACTGACAACATCACACACTGTAACACACACACTGGACAACATCACACACTGGACAACATCACACACTGGACAACATCACACACTGGACAAACATCACACACTGGACAACATCACACACTCTGGACAACATCACACACTGGACAACATCACACACTGGACAACATCACACACTGGACAACATAACACACTGGACAACATCACACACTGGACAACATCACACACTAGACAACATCACACACTGGACAACATAACACACTGGACAACATCACACACTGGACAACATCACACACTGGACAACATCACACACTGGACAACATCACACACTGGACAGACATCACACACTGACAACATCACACACTGGCAACATCACACACTGGACAACATCACCACTGGACAACATCACACACTGGACACATCACACACTGACAACATCACACACTGGACAACATCACACACTGACAACATCACACACTGGACACATCACACACTGGACAACATCACACACTGGACAACATCACACACTGGACAACATCACACACTGGACAACATCACACACTGGACATCACACACTGGACAACATCACACACTGGACAACATCACACACTGGACAACATCACACACTGGACAACATCACACACTGGACAACATCACACACTGGACAACATCACACACTGGACAACATCACACACTGGACAACATCACACACTGGACAACATCACACACTGGAACAACATCACACACTGGACACATCACACACTGGACAACATCACACACTGACAACATACACACTGAAACTCCCACTGACAACATCACACACTGGACAACATCACACCTGGACAACATCACACACTGACAACATCACACACTGGACAACATCACCCTGACCACATCACACACTGACAACATCACACACTGGACAACATCACACACTGGACAACATCACACAGCTGGACACACATCACACACGGACAACATCACACTGGACAACATCACACACTGGACAACATCACAACACTGGACCATCACACACTGGACAAACATCACACACTGGACACATCACACACTGACAAACACACTGCACTCACACACTGGACAACATCACACACTGGACAACATCAAACACTGGACAACATCACACACTGGACAACATCACACACTGGACAACATCACACACTGGACAACATCACACACTGGACAACATCACACACTGGACAACATCACACACTGGACAACATCACACACTGGACAACATCACACACTGGACACATCACACACTGGACACATCACACACTGGACAACATCACACACTGGACAACATCACACCTGGACACATCACACACTGGACAACATCACACACTGGAAACATCACACACTGGACAACATCACACACTGGACAACATCACACACTGGACAACATCACACACTGGACAACATCACACACTGGACAACATCACACACTGGACAACATCACACACTGGACAACATCACACACTGGACAACATCACACACTGGACAACATCACACACTGGACAACATCACACACTGGACAACATTCACACTGGACACATCACACACTGGAAAACATCACACACTGGACAACATCACACACTGGAACAACATCACAACACTGGACAACATCACACACTGGACAACATCACACACTGGACAACATCACACACTGGACAACATCACACACTGGACAACATAACACACTGGACAACATCACACACTGGACAACATCACACACTGGACAACATCACACCTGGACAATCATCACACACTGGACAACATCACACCTGGACAACATCACACACTGGACAACATCACACACTTGGACAACATCACACACTGGACAACATCACACACTGGACAACATCACACACTGGCAACATCACACACTGGACAACATCACAGCACTGGACAACATCACACACTGGACAACATCACACACTTGCAACATCACCACTGTACAACATAACACACTGGACAACATCAACACACTGGACAACATCACACACTGGACAACATCACACACTGGACAACATCACCACTTGGAAAACATCACCACTGGACAACATCACACACTGGACAAACATCAACCACTGGACAACATCACACCTGGACAACATCACACACTGGACAACATCACACACTGGACAACATCACACACTGACAACATCCACACAGCTGGACAACAGCACACACTGGACAACATCACACACTGGACAACATCAACACCTGGACAACATCACACACTGGACAACATCACACACTGGACACATCACACACTGGACACATCACACACTGGACACATCACACACTGGACAACATCACACACTGGAACAACATCACACACTGGACAACATCCACACTGACAACATCACACACTGGAACCAACATCACACACTGGACAACATCACACCTGGACAACATCACACACTGGACAACATCACACACTGGACATCACAACACATGGACACAACAATCACACTGGACACATCACACACTGGACAACATCACACACTGGACAACATCACCACACTGGACAACATAACACACTGGACAACATCACACACTGGACAACATAACACACTGGACCACATCACACACTGGACAACATCACACACTGGACAACATCACACACTGGACAACATAACACACTGGACAACATAACACACTGGACAACATCACACACTGGACAACATAACACACTGGACAACATCACACACTGGACAACATCACACACTGGACAACATCACACACTGGACAACATCACACACTGGACAACATCACACACTGGACAACATCACACACTGGACAGAACATCACACACTGGGACAACATCAGCACACACCTGGACAACATCACACACTGGACAACATCACACAACTGGACAACATCACACACTGGACAACATCACACACTGGACAACATCACACACTGGACACATACACACTGGACAAACATCACACACTGGACAACATCACACACTGGGACAAACATTCACACACTGGACAACATCCACCACTGGACAACATCACACACTGGACAACATCACACACTGGACAACATCACACACTGGACAACATCACACACTGGACAACATCACACACTGGACAACATCACACACTGGACAACATAACACACTGGACAACATAACACACTGGACAACATCACACACTGGACAACATCACACACTGGACCAACATACACACCTGGACAACATCACACACTGGACAACATCACACACTGGACAACATAACACACTGCAACGTAACACACTGGTCACTAACACACTGGACACGTAACACTGGACCCATAACCACTGACAACTACACTGAGCATAAACACTGGACACATGCACTTAGAAAATCACACTGGACAACATAACACACTGGACAACGTAACACACTGGTCAACGTAACACACTGGACAACGTAACACACTGGACAACATAACACACTGGACAACATAACACACTGGACAGCATAACACATTGGACAACATAGCACATTAGACAACATCACACATTGGACAGCAAAACACACTGGACAACATAACATTTGAAAGCTATAGTTACCGACCGGGATTTGAACCTGCCACCGCCAGATGATGACATCGCCTCGCTGTACGAACACGTATACTCTCTCTCTCTCTCTCTCTCTCTCTCTCTCTCTCTCTCTCTCTCTCTCTCTCTCTCTCTTCCTCTCTCTCTTTCTTGTGCCTTTCCTGTATTTTTCTCTCTCATTTTCTTTCTTTCTTTCTTTCTTTTTCTTCTCCCCTGTATTTCTGTGTGTGTGTGTGTGTTGTGTGTGTGTGTGTTGCTTGTGCCTCTGCCTGTATTTCTCTCTCTCTCTCCCATTCTCTCTTTCTATCTTTCTTATGTCTCTCCTATAACTCTCTCTCTCTCTCTCTCTCTCTCTCTCTCTCTCTCTCTCTCTCTCTCTCTCTCTCTCTCTCTCATTCCATCTTTCCGCCTTTCTCGTATCTTCCAGCTCCCCTCTCACGATTTCGCTCCTTGTTAAACCACGTCATTGGGTAAAATTGTGGCTCTTTTTATTGCCTCTTGACCAGCCCATTTGATATTCAATTGATGTTGAAGTGTTGGGGAAAATTGATAATTATCTGTCACGTGGCAACTCTTTTATACTCGTCTGTTGTTGGCAATCATGACATCTCTCTCTCTCTCTCTCTCTCTCCTCTCTCTCTCTCTCTCTCTCTCTCTCTCTCTCTGTTTTTCTTGTGCTACTCTTTATCTCTCGCTCTCTTCCCTCCTCCCCTCGCCTTTCTTTCTCTTTTTCTGGTTTTCTTGTGCCTCTTATTTCTCTCTCTCTCTCTCTCCACATACTGTTTTCTCTCTCTCCACCTATTTCTCTCTCTGTCTCTCTCTGTCTGTCTGTCTGTCTCTCTCTCTCTCTCTCTCTCTCTCTCTCTCTCTCTCTCTCTCTCTCTCTCTTACTCTGTCTCTCTCTTCCCATCGATGTATTTGTTTATCTGTCTCTCGGTCTGTCATTCTGTCTGCCTATCTTTTTCATCAGTTAGTAATTGTTCTGTTGCCTTTTCATCCTATTTGCTCTCTTTTAATATTAATACCTCTTTATAACTTTCATTTCTTCAATTTCTTGTTCTTTATCTGTTATTTGTTCTTGGCTCTGATTCGTCCTCACAGATATAACATTAGCTCTCAACTGCTTTGTTGTATTATGTGTAATCCTCATTTCTGCTTCTTGTCCCCTGATACTGTTCCCAATTTATTTGTTTTTTGGTTAGCTTCTCGTATCGCTCTGTAAACTTCCCTATCTTGCTACAATATTTAACGCTGTTAATGCATTTCTATATGTCTACTGTTATTAGCCGGTCTCACTGGTCTAGAGGTTAGCGTCTTTCTCCGTTACCCCGTATACTCTCGTGAGGGAGGTGATGTGCGCGAGAATTGGTAGCGGTTCTCGCCGCATCGGTAACTTAGGGGTATGTGAGCCGGTCGCTCAGAAAGAAATGGTACACTACTGAGCGTTATCTTGCCTGGTACATCAACAGCAACTGAAAAATGCTGGTGTTGACTGCACACAAAACTGTCGTTACTACTTTAACTGCTTCAGTGCCAAACCAAAAGTGGTTTTCGACGAAACAAAAGATGAATGGCGGAAAATGTTACGGTTATAACTTAACAATGTTATATGTTAACAATAGTTTGATTTTCAAGGTTTTCGTTCTCCCAAGATAGGTTACATCCTTACCTTACCGAGGATTCGAACCTTGACCTCCTGAAGGAGAACCCGAAATTTAGCTACTCGGCCAGCCGCTCCTCCAGTAAACGACCCATATCTCAACCTTTCAGCCACCCACGTCTCTTCAAACTCCCCCCCCCCCCATATCTTAACCTCTCAACCACCCACTTCTCTACAACCACCCATATCTCAACCTCTCAACCACCCACTTCTCTACAACCACCCATATCCCAATCTCTCAACCACCTACTTCTCTACAATCCCCCATATATCAACCTCTCAACCATCCACTTCTCTACAAACCCCCCCCCCCCCATATCCCAACCTCTCAACAACCCACTTCTCTACAACCACCCGTATCCCAGCCTCTCAGCCACCCACTTCTCTACAACCCCCCCCCCCCCCTTTCCCCGCCCCTCATATCTCAACCTCTCAACCATTTATTTCTCTACAACTCCCTATATCTCAACCTCTCGTCCACCCACTTCTCTACAACCCCCTCTCCCCCCGCCCCCCCCATATCTCACCCTCTCATCCACCCACTTCTCTACAACCAACGCATATCCCAGCCTCTCAGCACCCACTTCTCTACAACCCCCCCCCCCCCTTTCCCCGCCCCTCATATCTCAACCTCTCAACCATTTATTTCTCTACAACTCCCTATATCTCAACCTCTCGTCCACCCACTTCTCTACAAACCCCTCTCCCCCCCCCCCCCCCCATATCTCACCCTCTCATCCACCCACTTCTCTACAACCACGCATATCCCAGCCTCTCGACCACCCACTTCTCTACAACCACCCATATCTCAACCTCTCAATCATCCACTTCTCTACAACCCCCCAAATCTCAACCTCTCAACCACCCACTTCTCTACAACCCCAATATCTCAACCTCTCAACCACTCACTTCTCTACAATCCTTCTTATGCTAAGTCTTATACTAGATCTCCACGTAAACCTCCCCTTCGCTCAGACGTATCCAGACATTATTATTTTAGTTTACTGAGTTGTATCATTTGATACAGACCCCTGGGCATTGGCGACATTTAGGAACATCCGTTCTCGCGCCGCAGGTCGCCGTCCTACATTTTAATGAAAATAGCTAAAGATACAAGCTTGATATGTCACAAACAAATTCAAGGATAATGGAAAATTATCCCAGTAAGATTGGAATTGGTGGGCAGGCTAGCGTAAGTTGACAGCAATGTCATGACAGTCCATGGTTAAAGACATGTATTGATTGACGCTTGCAGAAGCAGAAGAAAGAAGTAGAGACTAGACAACATAACATTTGAAAGCTATAGCTATCGGCATCAATTCGAACCTGTCATCTCCAAATGACGACGGCGCCTCAGCTTATTTGTTGATATACTTTATTTGCTTCTCTCTCACGATCTTCTCTACATTCTTCTCAAATATCATATCTCCGCGGCTTCACATTTTCCCTAATTTTTACTCATTGATCATCCATTATACATATACAGAAAAACAAAGCTGTATCTACATGTTGGTAGCCGCTAAGACCCTTCTTAGTATCTGGGCATATTGTAACCCCTTTACTTTTAGTTACTGTCTGTAAAGGGGGGGGGGGGGGCTGCGTGGTCTCGAGGTATGGTGTCCGCCTCGAGTGCTGGAGGTCCCCGGGTTCATGCCACAGTGAGGACTGGGATTTGTTCACTTGGACCTCTTGTAATAAAACTTGATCTGGTCTCTGGGTAGTGAGATCGGACGCCCATGTGTATTGCTGCGCACGTAAAAAATCCCTTGGCATTTGGAAATCAAATAAGAGTAGTCTAACGGCGCTGCCCGGGCAAAATTTTGAGGTAAATCTACCCAAAGTATTTCAGGATCCTCACAGGTGCTACGGAGTTCGTGCACTAAGCTGAGTTTCTCCAGACTTAGGTTTGAGTTAGGAGGAGAACGGAGCACTTATGGGTTACACCCGTATGCCGTGATGTTGATCCATCGACTAAACTAATCTAAACTTACTTTTAGTTCATAAAATATTAGGTTTTAGTGTTGGAGTATCACTAGTGTATATTATTGTATACTTCTCTTCCAAAACACGTAGCCCAGAGGAAGAGCTGGCTTCCTAAGGGGCGAGCAGGAGTGCGTTTTCTTGAGTCTTGATCAGTGTACGAAGGAGGCAACATGGCGGCAACGACGTCTACTGCTGTATAGAGAACCGCCGATGCGGAGTCGAAGACAGGGGCCAAATGCCGGGGAAGAAGCTTGCTTCTCACGGCCGAAGGGTGCACAAAGTTCTCCTTCACGATTGGGGGTTTGCCTGAGAGGAGGCGCATGTGTGGGACAAGTGGGAAAAAAGAATCGAATGTCTCGAAAGACAGTACGAACGCACGACAGGTGAAAGACACCCGGTTGGGCCAACTCTCCGATAATGTCACGAAAGGTAAGCAGCCGAAACTTACGGGGAAAGAGGCGCTTCTGATGGTCGGAAACCCCTTGTTGTGCTTGCTCCGCGGCGGAGTTTTAATCGCTGGAGGAAGGAGTGCAGGTGGTGTATGCACGAAGAATCAAGCGTTGCTGTTTGTTGTTTCACAATAGCATCCATAGATCGTGTTGAGCTAGAGCTTCGCTTTTCGTTGTTGTGGCAGGTTTGGCGTTGTCAGGAAATCATTAAAACAGTAATCCCTCAAAGAAATCATTGACACAGCAATCCCTCAAAGAAATAATTGACACAGCAATCCCTCAAAGAAATAATTGACACAGCAATCCCTCAAAGAAATCATTGAAACAGTAATCCCTCAAAGAAATCATTGACACAGCAATTCCTCAAAGAAATCATTGACACAGCAATCCCTCAAAGAAATCATTGAATAAGCAATCCCTCAAAGAAATCATTGACACAGCAATCCCTCAAAGAAATAATTGACACAGCAATCCCTCAAAGAAATCATTGACACAGCAATCCCTCAAAGAAATCTTTGACACAGCAATCCCTCAAAGAAATCATTGACACAGCAATCCCTCAACGATCAACTGCCAGTCTTGTTTACATGCTACAGTGTGTGTTAAACACTCATCACTTGATTAACAATTAAAAAACAAGATAGTTTAAGTAAATTATCGTTTAACACGCCTTAAAAAGAGTTGTTTTAAAGGCAAGAGTATATTCTTCATTGCACCGGGGTTTATCCATATGGCTCTGTCTCTCTCCACAAGGCGGCCTACCGACAGCGCCACAGAAAGCAGCAACTCCGTAGCTCCAGCGACGACCTCCGGGAGTCTCCGAGAAAATTCCCCTCGAAGACCGAACGACATAGGCGGAATCGAACCTGAGACAGGAGGCGTAACCACTTGGCCACGGAGACTCCCTTTACACACCTTGTGGTGACGTAATGGGCATTCTGTGTTAGATCCGACAGTTCAATTGGCACTAGAGCGCGGGTGTGGCGATTATCACTCTGACTGCTTTTATTTCCCCAAAACGTTTTCCGGTGCCTGGACTTTAGTCCGAACCAATCCAAGTCAATTTAAAATGTCCACCTTGATACGAATTCAAACCTATGGCCACTGAGCCAGTAGGCGAGCGTGCTAACGACAGCGCCAGCTCGACCACCAGCAGATACGTGGACATTGTATAATTCTTTCTGAGTATCTTGCTAGTTCACATTCAGACATTGTACAATTCTTTCTGAGTATCTTGCTAGTTCACATTCAGACATTGTATAATTCTTTCTGAGTATCTTGCTAGTTCACATTCAGACATTGTATAATTCTTTCTGAGTATCTTGCTAGTTCACATTCAGACATTGTATAATTCTTTCTGAGTATCTTGCTAGTTCACATTCAGACATTGTATAATTCTTTCTGAGTATCTTGCTAGTTCACATTCAGACATTGTATAATTCTTTCTGAGTATCTTGCTAGTTCACATTCAGACATTGTACAATTCTTTCTGAGTATCTTGCTAGTTCACATTCAGACATTGTATAATTCTTTCTGAGTATCTTGCTAGTTCACATTCAGACATTGTACAATTCTTTCTGAGTATCTTGCTAGTTCACATTCAGACATTGTATAATTCTTTCTGAGTATCTTGCTAGTTCACATTCAGACATTGTATAATTCTTTCTGAGTATCTTGCTAGTTCACATTCAGACATTGTATAATTCTTTCTGAGTATCTTGCTAGTTCACATTCAGACATTGTACAATTCTTTCTGAGTATCTTGCTAGTTCACATTCAGACATTGTATAATTCTTTCTGAGTATCTTGCTAGTTCACATTCAGACATTGTATAATTCTTTCTGAGTATCTTGCTAGTTCACATTCAGACATTGTATAATTCTTTCTGAGTATCTTGCTAGTTCACATTCAGACATTGTATAATTCTTTCTGAGTATCTTGCTAGTTCACATTCAGACATTGTACAATTCTTCTGAGTATCTTGCTAGTTCACATTCAGACATTGTATAATTCTTTCTGAGTATCTTGCTAGTTCACATTCAGACATTGTATAATTCTTTCTGAGTATCTTGCTAGTTCACATTCAGACATTGTATAATTCTTTCTGAGTATCTTGCTAGTTCACATTCAGACATTGTATAATTCTTTCTGAGTATCTTGCTAGTTCGCATTCAGACATTGTATAATTCTTTCTGAGTATCTTGCTAGTTCACATTCAGACATTGTACAATTCTTTCTGAGTATCTTGCTAGTTGACATTCAGACATTGTACAATTCTTTCTGAGTATCTTGCTAGTTCACATTCAGACATTGTACAATTCTTTCTGAGTATCTTGCTAGTTCACATTCAGACATTGTATAATTCTTTCTGAGTATCTTGCTAGTTCACATTCAGACATTGTATAATTCTTTCTGAGTATCTTGCTAGTTCACATTCAGACATTGTATAATTCTTTCTGAGTATCTTGCTAGTTCACATTCAGACATTGTATAATTCTTTCTGAGTATCTTGCTAGTTCGCATTCAGACATTGTATAATTCTTTCTGAGTATCTTGCTAGTTCACATTCAGACATTGTACAATTCTTTCTGAGTATCTTGCTAGTTGACATTCAGACATTGTACAATTCTTTCTGAGTATCTTGCTAGTTCACATTCAGACAATCTATCTGATCAAATAACATCACAACAGAAATGATTAATGCTTAAGAAGAATATAGAATAGACCAAGTCACCAGACTGCTGAGCACAATATATGATATCGGATATATACCTTCTGAATTATGTCATTCTGTACTTATTGCAATCCCAAAGAAATCAGGAGCCTTGGAATGTGATCAACATCGAACAATTAGTATAATGAGTCACATGACGAAGATTTTGTTAAGAATTATCATGCAAAGAGTGAGAAAGAAAATACAACCTGAAATAGGAGAAGAACAATGTGGGTTTGTAGAAGGAAAGGGTATAGTAAATGCTGTGTATATGCTTCGATCCGTTATCGAACATTCTATAGAAGTAAACAAAGATATACATTTTTGCTTTATTGACTACACAAAGGCTTTCGATAGAGTAACACATGTCATCATAGTAGATAAGCTTGCAAATCTACAAATTGGAGGGAAAGACATAAAACGTATAAGAATAAACATATATAAGAACACACACACACACACACACACACACACACACACACACACACACACACCAAGCTGCCATAAGGATTGATAATGAAATGGTAATATTTTCAGAAATGTAGAAGATATAACTGGAATCATCATAGGAGGACGAAACATCAATAACATTAGATATTCAGATGATACAGTATTGATTGCAGACAATGAGCAGGATCTGCAACAATTAGTAGATGCGGTTGATGTACACAGTGAGCAACTGGGGTTAGAATTAAATTGTAAAAAGACACAGATTATGGTCGTCAATGGGAAGAAATAAATACCAAAATGTAATATACAAATAAATGGAAATATTCTTCAACAAGTGAATCGGTACAATAATCTCCTAACAATCTTATGGGATATGCCTTGAAGAGATTAGAACAAGAATCGCCATGGCGAAAGTAGTCTTTAGCAAGATGAAAAACATACTGACCAATAAAAAGATGTCAATTGAAAGGAGAAAAAGAGTGTTGAGGTGCTACGTAGAGCCTGTACTTTTGTATGGATGTGAAGCTTGGACAATGAGCTTTCAAGCTGAAAAACATCTTATGGCTGTGGAAATGTGGTTTCTGAGGAAAATGCAAAGAATACCATGGACAGACAGAAAAACCAATGACCAGGTCCTATTAGAACAAAAAGGAAAATCGTAGATTGATTAGAGAAATTAGACGTAGACAGTCCAAACTTTTTGGGCAGGATATGAGAAGAAATAAATTGGAGAACTTGGTGACAACTGGCAAGATCGAAGGGAACAGACCAAGGGGAAGACTGAGAAGTAAATACCTGGATGACTTGGCCACATGGCATGGTCGATACAAAAACATTGAGCTTATCCACGACTCTGGTGATCGAGTGAAATGGCGAGTCATGACCACCCACACTTTCCTGCATGACACATTATGGATGGACGAATCTGATTATCGTGCTAATTCACATTCAGACATTGTGCTTGTCACACATTTTGTTGCATATTGATTATATCTTAATAAATATCTCCTCTTTGTGATTGATGCCTTCTCGTCATGTCTATAAAACAACATCCCCGGGGGTATCTTAATTATGGTCATTTGAATTGTATTCGAGCAGCACAAATCATCATCTTCCGTACTGAGTTGCTCTCTGGCACAACAGTATTAGATTATTCCTGGCTCAAGGCAGTAATCTTACACCCTGGACTCCTGCTTGCACAAATATGCACAAAGAAGAGAATCTTGGCTGAAATCACTGTTGTGTCTCTCCGTGTTTATATGTTGTGTTTTCTTGTCTTTGATTCCCGATGAAGGCTTGTCGCTGCAGCGTTCTTTGCTTTCTGTAATTTTGTTTTATAAAGCTGCATTACGTCGCGTTCTTGTATATTATTTCTTCATTTATGAATACACCTGACTTTTCTTACAACTCCACGATCGTGTTCAAATATGGACAGGTATCACTATTACTGTGGCGGGTTCCATTCCCCATAACTCAGTACTGACGGTTTTTAAGTGAAATGTGGTCCGGCTCTCTCTAAACCCACAGTCTGAGGCACAGTATGTTGCCAATCTATGAAATTGACTCGTTGAAAAATAAGTAGGTAGATAAGTCCCATAATTAAATATAGACTAGCCTACAGGGGTATGATAGATAAGATACATCTTGAGACATATAGATTATGAGTCAGTTATCCTAATTAACAATCTCACTCTGCAATATAAATGAATATCTCACAGCTCCATCCCTATTGCAGTCATACACCCACACTCTTAACTAATGTCTAAGCTAAATAAATGAAAACTGACTGACAGTTAATAAAATAGTATTAATCTAGAAGGAAATGCTTCAAACACTTTTCTGTTATTGGTGAGAAAAAACTCTGAATGAATCTGTAATGGAATTCGAAGTCTCTCTATGGTGTGCTATAATCAGTGATCTGAATTTTTCATTATATTAAGGAAATGAATTAGACAACACAATAAAACATTGTTGACAGACTACTGTCACCTCAAGATATCTTGTGGCCGACAGTTGAGGAGAGTTTTACTTCGACAATTTGAAAATCTCCCTCTTGTTTTAAAAGTAATTATAAAGAGATAACTCTTGGCAAATTGTGACGGTTCCGTGTTGGGATGAATTTGTGCTTCCAAGAAGTTTAATTACAGTTTTTGGCATTTCTGTTGGTGGTGAATATACAAGTACAAGCTGGAAAATGTCACTTTGCAACTAGAGCACAAAGTCTCTCTCTCTCTCTCTCTCTCTCTCTCTCTCTCTCTCTCTCTCTCTCTCTCTCTCTCTCTCTCTCTCTCTCTCTCTCTCTCTCTCTCTCTCTCTCTCTCTCTTGGTCTGCCACTGACTCTTTTCCCATTGATCTATCCAGTTTTCACAATATTCTCCAATGCCTTGCTTAAGGGTCGAATGTGTGACGGTCCTGCGTGCCCAATTTCTGATACCTTGAAGATAAAGTTGGTTCGTTTGTTCCTGCTCTCTCCCTCTCTCTCTCTCTCTCTCTCTCTCTCTCTCTCTCTCTCTCTCTCTCTCTCTCTCTCTCTCTCTCTCTCTCTCTCTCTTTCTCTCTCTCTCCCCATCTCTCTCACTCATTCTCGCTTCCTCCATCCCCCCTCCATCCCATCCATACCTCTTCCTCTATTCACTCCAGGCCAGATTATATTTTGATCCATCTGTAAATTCCTAACGACAGCTGGCCAGACCGTTTGTCAACAGCTTTATCAGCTTCAGAAAATAAACCGCTTCTGGTGTGCCAGCTCCAGCCGTGCACTGCGCACAGATAATATCATTTCCTCTACAGCCACAATAATTGGATCTAGGCGTCTGCCTGCTATACTGAATGGCGCGTCTCTTTAAGGAAATGTAAATTCTTTCATGTCGAGAACCTCTGTTGTCTTTTAAATAACAGCACACGCCCTTTGGAATCGTGTGTATAGTGCAGAAGACCGGGCAGATCATAACGGTACTATTAGGATTGACACTCTTCGTTGGCTGTTGCAGATGAGAATAGGGCACTTATGGGAATGTCCGGAGTGCTGTGATGTCTTTTCTTGGTTTAACCCATCTGAACTCAACTCATCACAACCATAAGGGAAAAGCAAATAGCATTTGTGGAGCACCATAGAAGAAGTGGAGTAGAGAAGTTAGTCCTTGGTAAGAGAGTACTAGAAGTGGAATAGAGAAGTTAGTGCTAGGCAAGAGAGTATTAAAAGAAGTGGAATAGAGAAGTTAGTGCTAGGCAAGAGAGTACTAGAAATGGAGTAGAGAAGTTAGTACTCGGTAAGAGAGTACTAGAAGTGGATTAGAGAAGTTAGTACTAGGTAATAGAGTACTAGAGGTGGAATAGAGAAGTTAGTGCTAGGTAAGAGAGTACTGGAAGAAGTGGAATAGAGAAGTTAGTACTAGGCAAGAGAGTACTAGTAGTGGATTAGAGAAGTTAGTGCTAGGCAAGAGAGTACTAGAAGAAGTGGAATATATAAGTTAGTGTTAGGCAAGAGATACTAGATGTGGGATAGAGACGTTAGTACTAGGTAAGAGCGAACTAGAAGAAGTGGAATAGAGAAGTTAGTCCTAGGCAAGAGAGTACTAGAAGTGGAATAGACAAGTTAGCCCTACGTAAGAGAGTACTAGAAGAATTGGAATAGAGAAGTTAGTACTAGGCAAGTACTGGATGCGGGATAGAGAAGTTAGTGCTAGGCAAGAGAGGCAGAAGAAGATAGAAAGCGATTACGTGGAACGTTTAAATTGCTAGGCAACAAATAAGAACAATCGCCCTTGACTCAACTCAACTCAACTCAGATCAGCTAAGCTAAACTCAAATCAAGGATGGAATGTGAACAAACACAGGATGGGGAGCCTAGAGGTCTGAGATGTTGTTCCTGAGACGAATTTTGAAAATTATTCAACAGCCAGGGTAACTCACAACGATTGCCTGATAGAGGTTGATGCCAGGAGAACTCAACTAAAAGAAAGAGACTGTGGTAACATCACGATGATTGGAAAGATCAGTGGTATTAAAGACAGCGGCAGACAGAAACATGTTATACAGGATGGTCCCTTGCTGTGGCATTGAAGAATTCAAAACAATGTTTTCCCCTAGTGAATTTGAATAATGAAGAAACAAACAATAGATTGCACGATTTGTTGCCTGGCATATTTCGCTGCATCTCGTCAGGTACATACTGCAGATATCACACAGCGTAAACTAAAGTGATAAAACTCTTCAATCTGAAATATACACATATTCACACAGTAATTTCAATTGTCTACCACGATAAATTTAAACTGACTATCGTGCCTTTCTGTCTGCACAAGACTGGCTCCTACTGATTAATCCCGATTGCTTCAGCGACCTTTAACAAGCGACCGTTTTGTGTGTTAAACAACACGCGAAACGAATTGTCCCTATCAAATTCCATAAACAGAATTGATGCAAAACACGAAAGAACTGAACGCCGTTGCCACTTTGCAGAACACCAAAGGATGAATTAAAGTGACACTTCGGACAGAGTGGCTTCATGCAAAAACTGGATGAGACAAAAGCAGTGCAGACAATTGCATCACGAATACACAACAAACGCTTATCGAGTTCATTGATATCGAAAGAGGTTACGGTCTTACAATTCTGTGTCTATCTTCTGGGCCCGAGCAATACGTGGCCTGCTAAATGTGATTGATCACAATCCAATGACATTCCCTGTGTAGGACTCTCTCTTCCCCCCCCCCCCCCCCCCCCCCCCACCTTAGATAACAATCTTCCTGCATAATGTCTTTGTCTGCTGTAGTTTTCTAGGCATCTATAAAGAACGCAGTCTATCATTGTTTTCCTTCTTGGAGTAACTATACTGGTCGGTGATCGCATCTATTGTCTCTGTCAAGAGATTGTATTTCTACCGACACTAACTTGAAACAGTAACCAATAACCTATCGGCTGTTCTTAAGCTTCATACACCACGTACTCATATGATGTCAGGTTACCCTGTTTCGGGTGTGTGTGTGTGTGTGTGTGTGTGTGTGTGTGTGTGTGTGTGTGTGTGTGTGTGAGTGTGTGTGTTTGTGAAACAAAGGGGGGGGGGGGGTTAAACATGTACTCCACCTTTTCAACCTGCCCCATAGGCTTGATAAAAGAATGTACCGTACTTCTCCTTTGATAAGGGGTGCCCCTTACCCCTCCAATATGATTCCTCTTCTTCTTTCGGCAGTTTTCCACTACCGGGACATAGGCCAACTCACTCAAAGCCTTCGTATTCTTGGCTATCCCAGGCTGCTCCACCCGTGTCCTCCCCATCCTATGCACTTCTGTTTCTACTTCTGGTCTCCGTGACTTTGTTGTCTTCCTCTATTTCTTTTGTCCCGTGGATTCCAGACAAAGGCCTTTCTAGTTAAACAATTTTCAGGATTTATCAATGCGTGTTCTATCCAGCTATGGAGTTTTTTCTTCAACTCATGCTTCACTAGTATTGTCTAGTTCTCTCCATGAGCTCCACATTGGTAATTCTCTCATACTGTTTTAGTCATTCTATTTTGTGCCTTGTGGTTCTTATTCTTCTTTTGTCCTACTACTTTGGCCTCGAAGCGTCGCATTTAATTTTTGTTAGATCTAATTTTCTGTGTTTTGCTTGTCTTGTTGATTGTGTTTGGCGTCATATTTGATTTCTTCAGTGTCTCGTTTACTCCATCTAGCCAACTCTTCCTGGGTCGTCCTCTTCCCTTGTAACCCGATGTTCTCACGTAGAACGCTCTAGCCGCTTGTTGACTTTGTTCTACTCAACTAAATGTCCTAACCATTTCATTCTTTGTTGTTCTATAAAATCAGTAATAGGTATTATCCATACACTTGTTCTTAGTTTCTCATTTGTATCTCTAACTCTCCTTGTTTTTCCAGCTACATTTCTTACGCATCTCACCTCACATAATGTGGTTTTACGCTTGTGTGTTTCTAGGAATATCCATGTCTGATTGATTGATTGATTGATCTAGGAACCGACATCACAGCATTCGGGGCATTCCCAAAGGCGCTCCGTCCCCATCCTCAGCAGCCAGCGAAGAGTTCTAACACCAATTAGCAATCTGATTATATGTCCGTCTCGCCTTTCCTCTGAGAGTCGAGCGTCGGTCAGATCCCCTCGTCACACCTCGCTGCCTCATTTTTGCCAGACCATGGTGATCCATTTACTCCTCCGAGGTGCATACGTGCTCCCACAAGGCCGCAACCACGTCTGCCTTGTCATGTATCAATACTCCACCAAGTTCTGCAGAGCCAGCCAATCTGTCCGCCTGTTCATTCCCCAGCACAACGGCATGCCCCGGAGAAATGATCCAGGCGATGCTTGCGACCCGTGACCTCCGAAGCGAAGCAAGCCATTCGCACGAAGCATGCCTGTCCTCACCTTCCTCAGCATGCTTTCTGAGTCAGTTACAATCACGATGTGTGTGTGTATCGTATTCTCCATCCAGCTGAAAGCTGCATTGACTGCCTCCACCTCCATTCTTAAGCTAGATGTTATGGTATCATATGCCTGGCGCTCCTGCACCAAACGTCGGCCATTAGCTTTTGCTATGAACCCCCAGGCACTTCTCCTACCTCGAAACCGAACCATCTGTGTAGATAATTGCATCACCTGAGCGAGCATTATCCTGAATTAGTTGCTGGATTTCCACTTCCTTGGCCCGTGTCCATTTCTGACCTGGGTAACACAGCTTTGGGACGAATAATGCGTCTATCAGCTTCTTTTTTGTATGCATGTTGATAGTTACATGTTTTAGAATAGGTGCTAGTTGATACTTGGTGTTGGTTGTTTTCTGTATTCTCGTTTCTATTTCTCTATCTAGTCTTTTTTTCCTTTGTGATCACACTGCCCAGATACTTGTACTCTCTAACTTATGTAATGACTTTCCATTTATATTTACATTATATTGTGCTCGTTAAATTGGCATACACTGTCGTTTCGAAGTTAATCTTCATATCAGAATTCTAACAGCGATTTCAAGGCAATTTACATGATGCTGGAGATCCGCATGGTTTCCATACAGTAAACTCTGGTCATCTGCAAACAACAGCCCGTTTAATCTGACTGGTTGTGCATTTGCTTCTTTGGTAATCTTATCCGTACAGGTGATGAGCAAAAGTGGTGATACAACACATCCTTGTCTGACGCCGGATATTACCAGTTTGTCATGTCGACATTTGTTCTTACTGTACATTTACTGTTTTAATACATAGTCGCAATGTTATCTAACAGCTGTCCAATTACACTGTGCTCTTCGAGCACTTTCCACAGCTCCTTCCTATTTACTCAGTTAACGGTCTTTTTTCTTGATCTATGAAAGTCACACTTGGTTCATTGTTGTGGTCTATAGTTTTTTTCACTCATCTGTTTCAGTTAAAATGGAAAAAGTGCATCCTCTTCCTTTTCTAAATCCAAACTGCCCACCACTTAGAAGCGGTTCTGTCTGATGTCTTGTTCTCTGTTTTAAAATATTACTGGCGGGAAACTGCATGCCCAGATTATCTGACTGCAGTAGTCTCCCTTTTATATACACAACGCTATAATACAACACACCAGTTTTTTCCCCTAGTCTCACTGAAGAAGCAAGTACCAATTAATGTAATAATCCATGACGTGTGTTCTTCTCAAGCTGGAGCGGAGGCGCGAAGGAGGACAATGAAAGGTCTGGCACTTTTGGATCCAATTTCTCCCACGGGCCCAGTAACGATCGATGGCACTGACAGTAGAACGCGTATGTGACAGAGTTGTTATTATACTTGGTATTTATGGGATTTTTGAGCAGAATAAGTCCTTTGGTGACTTCAGAGTCATCTGGTGGTGCACCAAGTGAGTCGTTAGTTGATCAACTAGTGACGTCGTGTGGGAAATAGCATTAGGTTCATTGAGACAGTTGTGTGATCTACGTGAGTCATTGATGAACCTGTGGGAAGGAGCAATAGCTACATTGAGAACGTTGTGTGTTCTACGCTAGTCATTGATGAACCTGTGGGAAACAGCATTAGGTTCATTGAGAATGTTATTTGGTCTACGTGCATCATTGATGAACCTGTGGGAAACAGTAATAGGTTCATTGAGAAAGTTGTTTGATCTACGTGAGTCATTGATGAACCTGTGGCAAACAGTAATAGGTTCATCGAGAAAGTTGTTTGATCTAAGTGAGTCATTGATGAACCTGTGGGAAACAGCATTAGGTTCATTGAGACAGTTTTGTGATCTACGAGTCATTGATGAACCTGTGGGAAGGAGTAATGGCTTCATAGAGAACGTTGTGTGGTCTCCGTGCGTCGTTGATGAACCTATGAGAAACAGCACTAGGTTCACTGAGAAAGTTGTTTAATCTACTTTAATCTACTTTAGTCATTGATGAACCTGTGGGAAGCAGAATTAGGTTAATTGAGAACGCTTTGTGGTATATACAGTAATTCATGAACCTGGGATAAGCTGCAATACAGAATGTCAGTCGAACGATGTGATATATAGAGTAATTGATGGCCCTGTGAGAAACAGCACTAGGTTCATTGACAAAGTTGTGTCATCTATGTTAGTCATTGATGAACTTGAGATAAAACGCTCAGTTCATTGAGAAAGTTGTGTGGTAGATTAATTGATCTACCTTAGAAAGCAGCACTAGATTCATTGAGAAAGTTGTGTGGTAGATTAATTGACCTACCTTAGAAAACAGCACTAGATTCATTGAGAAAGTTGTGTGGTAGATTAATTGATCTACCTTAGAAAACAGCACTAGATTCATTGAGAAAGTTGTGTGGTAGATTAATTGATCTACCTTAGAAAACAGCACTAGATTCATTGAGAAAGTTGTGTGGTAGATTAATTGGTCTACCTTAGAAAACAGCACTAGATTCATTGAGAAAGTTGTGTGGTAGATTAATTGGTCTACCTTAGAAAACAGCACTAGATTCATTGAGAAAGTTGTGTGGTAGATTAATTGGTCTACCTTAGAAAACAGCACTAGATTCATTGAGAAAGTTGTGTGGTAGATTAATTGGTCTACCTTAGAAAACAGCACTAGATTCATTGAGAAAGTTGTGTGGTAGATTAATTGGTCTACCTTAGAAAACAGCACTAGATTCATTGAGAAAGTTGTGTGGTAGATTAATTGGTCTACCTTAGAAAACAGCACTAGATTCATTGAGAAAGTTGTGTGGTAGATTAATTGGTCTACCTTAGAAAACAGCACTAGATTCATTGAGAAAGTTGTGTGGTAGATTAATTGGTCTACCTTAGAAAACAGCACTAGATTCATTGAGAAAGTTGTGTGGTAGATTAATTGATCTACCTTAGAAAACAGCACTAGATTCATTGAGAAAGTTGTGTGGTAGATTAATTGGTCTACCTTAGAAAGCAGCACTAGATTCATTGAGAAAGTAGTGTGGTAGATTAATTGGTCTACCTTAGAAAGCAGCACTAGATTCATTGAGAAAGTGGTGTGATCTACGTGAGTAATTTATGATGCATGTAAACTGATAAATAGAGGGACAGGTTCTTTGACTGCTGAGGTGGGGATAGGTATGGTTCTGCATCTAATAACTGGAGTTGAAACACTGAAGTTGCAGATAAAAAGAGTAATGATCGAGCCTTTAGCTGGGATACAATATATCAGCCTAACGATGTGGTGTATAGAGTAATTGAATAACATAGGAGGCGTTGCAATGGAGTTAGTCAAACAAAGACAGCAATTAATAAACTCAGGAGAGGGAGAGAGAGAGAGAGAGAGAGAGAGAGAGAGAGAGAGAGAGAGAGAGAGAGAGAGAGAGAGAGAGAGAATGTGTATGTGTGTGTGCAGTTAACTGAGAAAAGAGAGAGAGATAGAGAAAGAGAGAGAGAGAGAGAAAGAGAGAGAGATAGATAGAGAGTTAACACACAGTAAATAAACGAACCCAATACCACGCCTTGGTGTGATTAAGTATAACCCCATATTTATTTAGAGAAATCAGCACTAGATTCATGAAGTGTTTAATATCACCCCTTGGTGTGATTTAGTATAGCCCCATAATTGTGTAGAGAAATCAGTACTAGATTCATGAAGTGTTTAAAACCACGCCGGCGGCTTTTATTTCCCACTATATTTCCTGGTACCCACTGTCAGTTGGGAGGCGGAGAAGGGTAGGTGGGCGGGCTGGGAGACCAGGTTTATTAAACATAAAATATAATCCATATTTAGAATATAACCTAATCTTTATGAAAGCTCAATTTCAAATATGGCTTGTCTCTTATTTGTTTATTCATTGATTATCCGCAACAGTAACATCATTATTTGTAATTGATTTATCATATTTATCAATCGCAGATAGTTAAATTACTCCTCACAACCTTTTTTGAATTGATAAAATATGTAACATTACTCTTCGTTATGCGCATTAATTGGCAGTTTAGACATACACAAAATTAACATTAGTGTCTAAATTATTACCAGTTTGAAATATGACTTATCTGTCTGCTTCAGAGTTAGTGTTAAAACGGATTTTCTGTTCATCGATTTATTGTTGTTTCTGCGTTTCATTCGTCATGTGTGGCTGCGTGTAAATAATACTTCACATCTCGTGACCAGTGTATATATTACTTCACATCTCGTGTATTACTTCACATCTCGTGCCCAGTGTATATATTACTTCATATTTCGTGCCAAGTGTATATATTTCTTCACATCTCGTGTATTACTTCACATATCGTGCCCAGTGTATATATTACTTCAAATCTCGTGCCCAGTGTATATATTACTTCAGATCTCGTGCCCAGTGTATGTATTACTTCATATTTCGTGCCAAGTGTATATATTTCTTCACATCTCGTGTATTACTTCACATATCGTGCCCAGTGTATATATTACTTCATATTTCGTGCCAAGTGTATATATTTCTTCACATCTCGTGTATTACTTCACATCTCGTGCCCAGTGAATATATTACTTCATATTTCGTGCCAAGTGTATATATTTCTTCACATCACGTGTATTACTTCACATATCGTGCCCAGTGTATATATTCATATTCATATTTCGTGCCAAGTGTATATATTTCTTCACATCTCGTGTATTACTTCACATATCGTGCCCAGTGTATATATTACTTCAGATCTCGTGCCCAGTGTATATATTACTTCAGATCTCGTGCCCAGTGTATATATTACTTCAGATCTCGTGCCCAATGTATATATTACTTCATATTTCGTGCCAAGTGTATATATTTCTTCACATCTCGTGTATTACTTCACATATCGTGCCCAGTGTATATATTACTTCATATTTCGTGCCAAGTGTATATATTTCTTCACATCTCGTGTATTACTTCACATCTCGTGCCCAGTGAATATATTACTTCATATTTCGTGCCAAGTGTATATATTTCTTCACATCTCGTGTATTACTTCACATATCGTGCCCAGTGTATATATTACTTCATATTTCGTGCCAAGTGTATATATTTCTTCACATCTCGTGTATTACTTCACATATCGTGCCCAGTGTATATATTACTTCAGATCTCGTGCCCAGTGTATATATTACTTCAGATCTCGTGCCCAGTGTATATATTACTTCAGATCTCGTGCCCAGTGTATATATTACTTCATATTTCGTGCCAAGTGTATATATTTCTTCACATCTCGTGTATTACTTCACATATCGTGCCCAGTGTATATATTACTTCACATCTCGTGCCCAGTGCCCTAGTGTGCATACTGCTGCAGATCTCGCCTCGAGTACCTATATGTGTATGTCCCTTAAGATCGTATCCCGAGTGTAGATATTACTTCTGATCTCGCCCCAATTTATCGAGGGTGTGAATTACTTCAGGATATTTTCCGAGGGTACGGAGTGTGCATATTACTTCACCTCTTGTCCCGAGTACCCAAGTGTACATATTACTTACTTCAGATCTCTACCCAAGTACCAGTGTACATATTACTTACTTCAGATCTCGACCCAAGTACCAGTGTACATATTACTTCAGATCTCGACCCAAGTACCAGTGTACATATTACTTCAGATCTCGACCCAAGTACTAGTGTACATATTACTTCAGATCTCGACCCAATTACCAGTGTACATGTTACTTCAGATCTAGACAAGGTGTTCTTGTTCATGCTGCCTTTCATTTCCCATTGAGCGTAATCCTGCAACCAACTCACAGAGTCATTTGTAAACATGTTCATAATTGATTGGAGTTTGTAGTTTAATTTCTCAACGGGATGATGTAGCCAGTCTTACGGCAACCTTCCTATGTTGCCTCTTACACCATGCATGGTAGGTTACAGCATTTTTTTGTCCTTATGTTTTCCGATAACACTCGAGTATTTCAAACTTCACACATAAACCACACATATGACAAATCCCAGTCTGAACTCCTACATCACACAAAGGCTTCTCTTAAACAGCACATCTTACAAAATTCACACATAACACACACATGACAAACTCCAGTCAGAACTCTTACATCTCACACAATTCACACACAAACCACACATATGACAAACTCCAGTCAGAACTACATCGCACAAACTCCCACCCTCTTTCCTTTCATATCTCAGACATTACACGATTAAACTGCTACCTGGGGAACCATCACATGTTTCCAATAACACTTGCCCAGGATCTTGTGTAAAATTACGAATTTGTTTGCGCTCTTTACACGTCGTTTCTATTCTTAGTATTCCGTCCTGCTCTACAAATGTTATTTTCATATCGCCACCACTAACATTTAGAAACCGTGTTAGCGCAGAGTCTAGCATACTGTCCTCTTGTCGCCGTGATCTTGTGGTTGAATCGCCATTCAACCTGGGATTCTTAGAAAAAAATGGCCGGGGCTTCCGTGTGTACAAAGCCTATAGTATGTACCAGGAAATATTCTGCGAAGTAAAGATGGCCGCTGTGGTGTTTAGCCATATCATATATTGAGTGCCGATTGCTCTCTAAAATATGGATCCGGCACCATATACCCAATTTGATTCACGGCGTGGAAAAAGGAGCCTATATTTTACTATTGTTAACTTTACTTTATTATTGTTAACTTTACCTTGCTATTGTTAACTTTATTACACTATTGTTAACTTTACTATACTGTTGTTAACTTTAGTTTATTATTGGTAACTTCACCTTACTATTGTTAACACTACCTTACTGTTGTTAACTCTACCTTCCTATTGTTAAATTTACCTTGCTATTGTTAACTTTACTTTTCTATTGTTAACTTTACCGCGCTATTGTTTATTTTAACTTGCTATTGTTTAATTTACTGTGATATTGTTTACTTTACCTTACTATTGTTAACACTAACACCATGAACATTACCTGTGGAATATAATGCTGTAAAATATCTCTCCTTTATCCTTCTCTCTCTCCGTCTCTCTCTCTCTTTCTCTGTCACTATCTCTGTCTCTCTCTGTCTCTTTCACTCTCTACGTCTGTCTGTCTCACTCACTCTCTCTCTCTCTCTCTTTCTCTCTGCCTCTCTATTTCTTTCTTTGTCTCGCTCACTTTCTCTCTCAGTCACACTCTCTCTCTCTGCCTGTCTCTTTCTCGTTCTCTGTGCCATGTCGATTTACCCCTCTGCCTTTCCCTGTTCGTTTCCCCTCAATCTTGCCAGTTGTCACTACAACATCTCCCTATATCACAGCATCCAACTATTAGAAATAAGCAAAGGTTTCTTTTAAACCGGCTCTTCGGCGAAGGAGTTAAGGAAGCTTTGCGTGCGATTTGGCAGCATTCCGCCTTGCGTTTGTTTTTATAAAATGGTATAAGTGTCGGTCGATCAGAAAGCAATGGCAAATTACTGAACGTAAACTTTCCAAGAAATCACAAACAGATAAAATATGTTGGTGTTGACTGCCACGTCCTGTCAAGGAAAAGCAACTAACATTTAATCTTTTTACACGCCTAAGGCATTTTGGGCATATGGTGCAAGACCCATATTTTTGTAGACCAAACGGTACTCAGTGGCTGATGCAGTCGGTGTCTTCCCAAGACATTTTCTGGTTCTCGTTTTAAACTGGGTCGACTTAGGTAGCAGGTCAATAAAAACAAAATCATTCGAATCCAGTCGGTGCGAATCGAACCAATATCCTCAGTTTCGATCCTCTATTACGCTGCTGTAAAACCCCATATTCTGGATCTCTACAACACCGGAAGCCTGGATAATGAACAAGCAATTAGAGAGTCGAACAGAGGCCCTGGAGATGTGGACACACAGAAGAATATGTCGTATTTCATGGAAAGAGAAACAATCAAATACAGAGATTCTAGAAAAATGGGAATGAAAGGAGAGTTGATGAAAGAAACAAAAAAGAGGCAAGTGAAATATTTCGGACTCGGTAAAGGACAACACTTTTATAAAACCATACCAGAGTGTAAGGGTGAAGGCAAGCGAGCAAGAGGTAGACAGCGATACAAGTGGGAAGATAACATCAAAAGATGGACGAACAGCAATCTGACAGAATGCATAGTCAGGGCGAGAGACAGACATGGAGATCCATTGCAGCCAACCTCTATTGTGGAGACGGCACCTGGTTGATTGATTGATTACATCACCACAGCAACCTGCGACGCCACTGATCTCTCATGAGAGCCTAGACACGCTCTCAGGCAGACATTGTATGATGACGATCCCCAGATAGCCCGCCAGAATCCATCTGTGTCCATGTAATATCGATCCGTGTCTAAGTGTGTCATTCTTGGCGACATAGGTTCACTGATTCAGTGCCACGCAAAATGTTGTTTTGGACCGAACAAAACTGGATGGCGGAAAATGGGAAGTAGGGGTGTGTCACAGTTATGACCTAAAGGTTGTTGACATGGTACCAGAAATTTTGTATTACAATCAAACCTCGGTTTTCGTTGTCTTTGGTTTTTGTCGGTTTCGGTTTTCGTCGATTTTGTCCTCGAAAAATGTGTCTTGGTTTTCGTCGGTTGCGTCGGATTTCGTCGTCGTACCCACGTGAACGCGCTGCTAATTTTCCTAAAACAAAGAGACCCACGCGTTCTTCAGCTCAGCTTGGCGTTGCTTTTCGTTGTGTGAGTATCTAATGCTTGCTAATAATAAAATACGAGAGCGGCATTAAAATTCCTAAAATTGGCCTCATGTAAGAGAATTCGCCATCCACGATAAGTTCCGCTGTGGCGAAAAAGAAAGCAATAAAGGAGGCTAATGTAGCGAAAGGATTGAATGTGCTAGCGAAACAGAGATCGCAAACAATTGAAGATGTCGAACAATTACTATTAATTTGGATAAAACAAACACAGTTAGATGGCGATTCTGTTTCGGAAGCAATCGTATGTGAAAAGGCCAGACATTTGTATACCGATCTCATTAAGAAAATGCCTGGGACGAGTGCTAGTATACTTAGTGATTTTAAGGCCAGCAGAGGATGGTTTAAAAAATTCAACAGGCGCACTGGCATACACAGTGTTACTAGTGGGAGTCTCTGTGGCGAAGTGGTCAAGCCGTTTGACTCGTGATCCGAAGGTTGTGGGTTCGATTCCGGGCCGCGCCCTTCGGTTTACGAGTTAAATATTTCGGAGACTCCTGTGGGTCGTCGCTAAAAGCTACGGAGTTCGTGCTTTGTGCGACGCTTTCCGCGCTGCAGAAAGAGGCCGAGCCATATGGGATAAAACCCGGTGCAATGAAGTCGACCCTGTCGACTTTTTAAGCGACACAGTGTTACTAGACACTGGGAAGGTGAGAGTTCAGACAAGTTTGGAGCCTCAGGAGAGTATTAAACACTGTATGTATTCTCTATAAAATGTGTTTTTCGTATGTATTTTGGAGTGTCCAGAACGAATTAACTGGATTTACATTGATTCATATGGAAATAATTGCTTCGGTTTTCGTCGGTTTCGGATTTCGCCGATTGTTTTTGGACGGATTATCGACGAAAACAGAGCTTTGACTGTACATATCAAATTAAATCAGGTTGCTTAGAGGAAATTGTTATATTTATATTTTAATTGCGACAACATTTTGCAATGACATTTCGGCGATTTACAAATCCATGACAGATGCGGGAAGTCGCCTAAGACGATTAATCATCCCATGACACTTAATCCGTTAATACTGTTATATTATTTATCAGAGGGCCGCGGATGGCGCAGTGACCAGCGCGTTTGCCTACTGGCCCGGTGGTTATGTGTTCGAATCCAAAATGGAGACGTGGAGTTGTTTAAAAAACAGCGCCTGGGCTTTCGGGTTAAAATATGTATCAGAAAATGTAACGGGAAGTAACCGATTTGGCAGCAGATCGCGTTGCGCTGGATTTAAACGTGTTGGTAAGAAAGCCGGTCGTTCAGAAAGCAATGGGAAACTACTAAACGTAAACTTGCCAAGACATCAAAAACAGCAGTAAAATGCTGGTGTTGACAGCGATGTCCTGTAAATAGGATATGAAAACAAAATGTTTGGGATACAAAAACAAAATGGGGACTTTAAAACTATGTGCGATGCGTGAATGAACAGACAGATCATTATGTTATAGAGGGAATGGAGCAGCAGGAGTGACCAGAGGGTCTGACTGACAATCAGTCCTAGTAAAGGTCACACCGACAGATAATCTACAACTGGTACCATTAGTGTGTGGACTCTTCACTTGCTGTAGACGATGAGGACGGAGAACGCGAGGGAATGTCCCGAGTGTTGTGATGTCGGTTCATGTTTCAAC
Organism: Cepaea nemoralis; assembly: GCA_014155875.1. NCBI lineage: Eukaryota > Metazoa > Mollusca > Gastropoda > Stylommatophora > Helicidae > Cepaea > Cepaea nemoralis. The sequence goes on from JACEFZ010020302.1 coordinate 307,828, forward strand.
TCAGGGAGTCTCCGTGGCGAAGCGGTAATACCGCCTACCTGGCTCTGTGAAGCTCGTGGGTTCGATTCCGTCCCATGTAGCTAGGTTCACGGGTGCAGTTTTCTCGGATACTCCTGGGGGTCGTCGCATGAGCTACGGAGTTTGTGCGACGCTTTCGGCAAGCATCCCTGCTGAGAGAGACCAGGCTATATGGGATAAAACCCTATGCAATCAAGTCGATCTGTTTGCCTTTTAAACCTTTTTTTTTTTTTTGTAATCCCTCAACTCAACTTGGATAAGCATAATTAAAGTAATAGTTATAAAATTACATTTTCAAAATAAAAATAAAATAAACATACAGACACTAAAACGCTGATGTTGGAGGTGTGTGTTTGTACATCTTTTTCTACATCATTTCAACTGTATCTGGGGAATTGATAAGAGTGCTTGATAATTTGTATTCAAGATTAGAAGATCAAGCACTACTGTACTTTTAGTAGACCAGAGAGGCCACATCCTGTTTATAACTTTGTCACTTCTATAATTGGGAGGAAATTGTGACAGTCGAGACGGAAATAATGAGTATGTCAGAGTCATAAACAGAGAGGGCGGTGTTCATAATTCACCCCTGCCGCTGAAGTTAGGGAATTCGTACTTTGTGTGTTACTTTCGGCAGTCCGTCCTGCGGAAAGAGACGAGTCATATAGGATAGATATAGAATCGATGTCTTGTCTTTTAAATTGGCTTTTTAAAACAATGATGTTAAATATTATGTCACACCATCTCATGTTCTGTCCGATCTACCACTACATAACTGACCCCCCAAAAAGTCAATGTTTGTTTTTTACCTGTTTCAACATTGATTTTAAAAATTTTAAGTTTAAGTTGCATGTCCATCACAGGACGTAGCAATCAACCCCGGCATTTGGCTGTTCGTAATTCCTGGGCAGGTTTTACGTTCGGTAGTTTGCCATTGCTTTCTGAACGACCGGCATCTATACCTTTTTCGAAAAAAAAAATCCAGCACCGCTGTTATTCAAACCCGGATACACGGGATTACGAATCGCGTCCGTAACACCTTCACCACGCTGATTACTTGCTTTTTCAAAGAGAAACCGCCGGTCGAGTGGTTAGTGCAGCCGCCTCTCATCTATAGATACAGGGTCTGAAGCCCGTAAGGCGGGCCATTCAACATTGACCTAGAGAATAATGTATGGGGCTTTGGCCACTGGCTTTCCATAATTGAACCTATCCCTTGTTTCACCGTTGACCTGGTGATTTTAATAAACAGATAATCCTTTAACGAAAAAAGTCGCTTAAAAGTCGGCAGGGTCGATTTCATTGCACCGGGTTTTCATTCATATAGATCAGTCTCTTTCCACAGCACGGAAAGTGTCGCACAAAGCACGAACTCCGTAGCTCCAGCGACGACCCCCAGGATTCTGCGAAAAAATGCACCCGTGAACCGAAGGACGCCGCCCGGAATCGAACCCACAACCTTTGGAGCCCGAGTCAGACGACTTGACCACTTCGCCACGGAGACCCTACAGATAGTCCATTGCGATCCAAGACTTTGGGCCTAGCATAACCCCTTTCACAGCAAGACCCATGTTTGGCGAAGGACCCACAAATTATAATTATTATTAATATGACGGGGTAAAATAATTAAAACAACGATTCTCCGGATCATCTCACTTCTTCATCTCATCTCATCATGTTCCTCTTGTACCTTGCGGTGTCGAGGTGAAGTATAAACATTCATGAGAGTGCCCGGTTATGGGCTTCGTATATCGACATTCCCATGGATTCTGTTATTCCCTCCGTCCAACGTTTACGTGGTCGGCCTCTTCCTCTGTTTCCATCTGGTCTGTACATCATTGCTTGTTGTGGCATGCTGTTGACTGGTAACCTACTTGCATGGCCAAACCATTTGACTTGCTGCTTTCTAATAAAATCTAGAGCAGCTTTAACCCCCACTTTAGTCCTGATTTCTTCATTTCTGATCTTATCTCTTCTTGATACGTTGAGTATTCTTCTCAGGAACCTCATTTCTGTTGTTGTGATTTTTCTTTTCTCTTTTTCTGTCATTGTCCAGGTTTGGCATTGTCAGCACAGAGTTGGTAGGAAGATTGTGTTGTAAAGTGCTTTCTTAGTAGTTATTGATACATGTTTGTTCTTTAGTATTGGTGCCATTTGTCCAATGAGTTGATTTGCCTTATTGCACCTATTTTCGATCTCGTCTTCTGATCTGCCATTTGATGATATTATACTTCCTAGATACTTGAAGCTCTTTACTTGTTTCAAGGGATGTTCGTTTAGGTGAATTGTTGCTGTTTGTTCTTCTTTAGTTATAGTCATTACCTCTGTTTTGCTTGTGCTAATTTTCATGTTATGTTCCCTACACATTTCGTTTAGACTATTCATGTGGTCTTGTAATTCAGCTTCTGATTTTGCTATTAGTGCTTGGTCGTCCGCAAACAGGAGTTCTCTAATGGTTAGATTTGCAGATGGTTCTTCTTCTGTGTTCTCGTCATGCGGTATTCTTGCTGTCTCTGCTTGGCTGGTTTCTTTACATATGTTGTCTATATATGTTATGAACAAGAGAGGGGACAGGACACAACCTTGTCGTACTCCAGATCTTATGGTGAAGGGTTCTGAGTGTTCTCCAGTTGCTCTCACTATACATTCACTGTTGTTGTATAAACTTCTACATAGGTTTGTTAGATGTGTACTCACTCCATATTGTTTAAGGATTTCCCACAGCTTGTTTCTATCTACCCTATCAAATGCCTTTTCTTGGTCGACAAAGGCTAAGTAGAGTGTTTCATTGAATTCAATTGATTTTTCTATAAGTTGTCTAAGAGCAAAAATGGCGTCTGTGCATCCTTTGTTTTTCCTAAATCCAAGCTGCGTTTCGCTTAGCTGGGGTTCTAAAGTAGTTCGTAATCTTTTTTCAAGAATTTTGCAAAATATTTTCCCAGTATGACTCAACAGTGAAATGCCTCTGTATTGTGTGCAATCTCTTTTGCTGCCTTTGTTTTTCCAAATTGGGATAATTATGGCATTTCCCCAGTCTCGTGGTGTCTGTTGTTCTACCCAAACATGGTTGAATAGTCTATGTAGCCAAGCTGTTCCTACTTCCCTTGCTGCTTTAATTAGTTCATTTGGTATTTCATCCTGTCCTGGTGATTTGTTTAATGGGGCTAATCTGATGGCTTCTATAATTTCTTCTTTTAGTATGTTGGTTCTAGTTCCTCGGTGACATCTGTGTAGGTCTCTTGAATTCCTGTGACATCTGATGGGATGTTGAGAAGTTGTTCGAAATACTGCTTCCATCTTATTAGGATCTGTTTTTGTTCACTTATTGGTTCTCCATTTTCGCTGTTAATTATTTCAGTTGGGTCAAAGGGTTCTCCTCTGGTTCGCATTGCACTTATCTTTTTGTAGAAGTTTCTGGTTGCCTCCTTGTAGTTTTTATTTAGGGTTTCTCCATACTCTTCCCAGTCTTTTTGTTTTTCCCTCTTTACTATTCTACTCACATGTCTTCTCGCTATTCTGTATTCTCTGTATTCACATTCCTGTTTGCTCTTCAACCACTTTTTATATTTTTCCTTGTTTTCTTTTACCCCTTTCTTTACTTCTGCGTTCCACCAACTTGTTATTTTCTTTATCCGTGTTTTGCGTTTTTTCGTGGTTCCGCATGTTATTTTTGCAGTATTTAAAATGCTTGATTTGAACATCTCCCATTCTTCTTCCACTGTTTTTCTTTCCGTAGGTAATTTTACAAAGAGTTCAGTTAGTTCTTTCTCATAATTTTCCCTTACTTGCCTCGTCTTTAAGGTTTTTTTAAGTTGCATGTCACTTCTTGACGATCATATATGCTGCCACCATTAGCCATCTCTGTCCATATAATTCTTTCTAACGAAATTTAGCAAAGGCGTGGTGTATAAGCGTCGCACTTATAATTCTTGGAACTTTCTTAGTGTGAATCACGTAGATTTAGTTATACAGACCACTCGCTGAAACGAATATAAACTGAAAGACGGCGAATGTAAATATCCTCATATAGGAACCAATATAGGCTAAAAGACTAAAATAACAAGAGACGAAATAGAAAGACGGCATGGGATATGTGGATGCCATTTGATACCTGAAGATGTGTCAGTGCCACTGGGGGGGGGGGGGTCTTCTGTCATCAGAAATAACACTTGCAATGTTAGAGACCAGACAATAAACTAGACCAGGCAATTAACTAGACCAGGCAATTAACTAGTCCAGACTATGAACTAGACCAGACAGTGAACTAGACAAGACAATGCACTAGGACAGACAATGATCTAAACAAGACAATAAACTAGATCAACAATGAACTAGGTCAGACAATGAACTAGATGAAACACGGAAACTACCTGAAGTGTACCGGGCACATAAACTAAACGACCTGTTTCTATTATCATACACTAAATGAACTGCTCTAGATACATAAACTATATGAACTTTTAATATCACATAAATTAATGAACTGTCTCTATTACATTAACTAAATTAACTGTTCCTATTACATAAACAGAAAGGAGATGAATCAATTAACCACAGGATGAAGTATAAATCTTTAACTCGAGAAATAAGAAAGAACACAAGAAAGGACAAAAATCAATATATACAAGATTGCTGTACCAGAATAGAGCAATATCATAAGGCTGGAAGAGATTATGAAATGTTCAAAGAAATGAAGTTATTGACTAGAAATGTTCAACCTCAATTGAATGTTATCTGTGACAAGATGGGAAATACCTTAACAGAATCTAGACAAATTCTAGAAAGATGGCAGGAGTACTGCAGTGGAATGTATGATATGAGTGACAGTGAGGATATGAATGAGATACATGAGCCAACGACAGCAGAGACAGAACCTGAACCCTCATTAGATGAAATTGCTTGGGCTATAAAGCACCTGAAGAATGGTAAATCTCCTGGATGTGATGAGATACCAGCTGAACTAATTAAAGCGGGAGGAGAAGAAAGCATACACATATATCATGCATTATGTACAAAGATTTGGAAATATGGTATATGGCCAAAAGATTGGAAGAGAACTATCTTCATTCCAATACCAAAAAAGGGCAACCTGAAATTATGCACCAACTATAGAACTGTTGCCCTGATCAGTCATGCAAGTAAAATCCTACTAAAAGTGATAATGGCAAGACTTCGTAAGAAAATGGAAGAAGAGATTAACGTAGTTCAAGCTGGATTTAGACAAGGAAGAGGAACAAGAGATCACATATTCAACATGCGTTTAATAATAGAGAAGTGCAGAGAATTTAATGTAAACCTATACTCATGTTTTGTGGATTATTCAAAGGCATTTGACTGTGTACAGCATCAGAAACTTTGGGAAATCATGAGGACTATGGGCTTTCCATCACATGTAGTACAACTCATAAAAATGCTCTATCTAGACCAACAAGCAGCAGTTAGAATAGATGGCGAGGCATCAGATTGGTTTGACATCAAGCAAGGAGTCCGTCAGGGCTGCGTGCTGTCACCCTATTTGTTTAACATGTACGCCGAAAATATAATGAGAAATGTAAGAGATGATATAAACAGGGAGCTATATGATGCCCTAAATATCGGCGGTCATGACATACCAGAGATTCGATATGCTGATGATACAGTATTACTATCCACAACACAGAATGGCATAGAAAACCTAATAGCCTCAACCCAATTGAATAGTGAAAATCACAACTTATATCTTAACATAGCAAAAACAAAGATAATGCATACAGATAAAACTACTATGGAGAAAGAAATATACATTAATGGGGGAAAATTGGAGGTGGTGGAAAATTTTGAATATCTTGGGTCATTGATTACCAATAACGGTGACACAATGAAAGAAATTAAACGGCGACTATCCATTGCTCTTCAAAGACTAAAACAGATGAATAAATTATGGAGTGGGACAGACAGAACTACAAAAATTAGATTTTTAAGAGCATGCATCTTTCCCATTGCAACATACGCCTGTGAGACATGGACACTTACTAAACAAGCTGAACAGCGCATAAACGCCTTTGAATATAAATGTTATAGACGAGTTCTAAGAATATCTTGGGTAAAGAAAAGAACAAATGCATCCATACTTCAAGAGTTGAATATTGAGGAGGGATGGCTATTAAAGACGATAAAACAAAGAAAATTGAAGTATTTTGGTCACTTGAAACGTCACGAAGGTTTGGAGAGAACAATAATGGAAGGGTATATGTCCTGGGAAGAGAGGAAGAGGAAGGCCAAAGAGAAGATGGGTGCAGGATGTGGCGGATGATCTCCAGATGGGTGTATCAGACGCGGGACATCTTGCTTGTGACCGAGACGCTTTCCGGAAGGTTGTTATGGGAGCGAGGTTCTGCAAAGGACATGTTACTGAATGAATGAATTACATAAACTAAATGAACTGTCCCTCTCGCATAAACTAAATAAATTATCCCTATCACATAAACTAAATTAACTGTCCCTATCACATCAACTAAATGAAATATCCCTATCACTTAAACTAAATGAACTGTTTATATCACATAAACTAAATTAACTGTACCTATCACATAAACTAAATGAAATGTCCCTATCACATAAACTAAATAAACTATCCCTATCACATAAACTAAATGAACTGTCCCTATCACATAATCTAAATGAACTGTTTATATCACATAAACTAAAAGAACTGTCCCTATCGCATAAACTAAATGAACTGTCCTATCACATAAACTAAATGAACTGTCCCTATCTTATAAATTAAACGTACTGTTCCTATCACATAAAGTAAATAAACTGTCCCTATAACGTAAACTAAATGAACTGTCCATATCACAAAAGCTAAATGAACTGTCCCTATCACATAAACTAAATGAAGTGTCCCTATCACATAAACTAAATGAGCTGTTCCTATCACATACACTATATTAACTGTCCCTATCACATAGACTAAATGAACTGTCCCTCTCGCATAAACTACATAAACTATCTCTATCACATAAACTAAATGAACTATCCCTATCACATAAACTAAATGAACTGTCCCTATCACATAAACTAAATGAACTGTCCCTGTCACATAAACTAAATGAACTGTCCCTATCACATAAACTAAATGAACTGTCCCTATCACATAACTAAATGAACTGTCCCTATCACATAAACTAAATGAACTGCCCCTATCACATAAACTAAATGAACTGTCCCTATCACATAAACTAAATGAACTGTCCCTACATTGGCACCTTTCCGTCTTGACAGTCGATAGTTTGGTACATTGTGCTTCAAAAAGGCTTAATAACTGTCATATGGCAATAACTACGATCCATGGCGGTGGCGAGTGTGGCTGGTAAGGCCAATTCTTGCTGCAAATGTTTGCCCACAGTAGGTGCATGTGAAAACATGGTCATTTCCACCATTTTGCACCATCTTACGTCTCTCACGCTCTGTGTGTGCTTTATCTGCAATCATTTTCTCCTTTGTCTTTATTCCATTTCTGATAGTTGCCCTCCATGCAACACGTTCAGCGGCGACGTGCTCCCATTGTGCATTATCAATGCCTGTATCAATCATGTCCCGCTTACACACATCTTTGTATCGTAGTAGAGGCCGACCCTGAGATCTCCTACCCGTCTGTAATTCACCAAAAAAGATGTCCTTTGGTATTCTACCATCATCCATCCTCCTAACGTGTCCTATCCATCTAAGTCTACGAAGACTGAGCATGGAATACACCGTCACACAACCTGATCTTTCCAATACTTCAGTATTTGTGATTTTGTCTTGCCACTTAATACCAAGTATTCTTCGCAGACACCGCATATGAAAGCTGTTTAAACTGTTTCTCTTGGCGTGAGTAAGTTGTCCAGGTTTCACTGCCATAAAGAAGAGTACTAAGGACACAGGCTTGGTAGACGAGGACTTTTGTTTTGGCAGTAAGCTTCCTGTTCTCCCAGACTCTTTTTGCTAACATGTTCATTGTTGTTGCTGCCTTGCCAATCCTGATGTTGATTTCCTGATCGAGGGATAATTTGCTATTTACCTCTGATCCAAGATATGTAAAATGGTCTACTATCTCCAGTTCGGCGTCGTCAATAAAGATTGATGGTATACCATATGCACCTTGTGACATAATCTGTGTCTTCTTTTTGTTAATTGTTAAACCAAATTCAGAACAAGCATTGGAGAATGCAGATAGTAGATGTTGTAATTTTTCCTCAGAGTGGGTCGTAATCGCAGCATCATCCGCAAAAAGCAACTCTCTGATTAGTACCCTGATAATTTTGGTCTTGGCCTTCAATCTCTGAGCATTATAGAGGCCACCATCTGAGCGTGAGTGAATGTATATACCGTCATCCTGATCACGAAAGGCATATTTCAGTAGAAGTGAAAAGTATATCCCAAAGAGGGTGGGGGATAGTACACAACCTTGCTTAACTCCACTCTTGATTTCAAACTCTTCTGAAGTTGAACCATCAAACTTGATTATACCCTTCATGCCTGTGTGGAACGATTCCACAATGGACAGAAGAGTTGGTGGACAGCCAATCTTCTTTAGTGCTTTGAACAGACCCTCACGACTGACCAAATCGAATGCCTTTGTAAGGTCGATGAAGGCAATAAACAGTGGCTGATTTTGTTCCCGGCATTTTTCTTGCATCTGTCGCAATGAGAATATCATATCAATGGTAGACCGGTTCTGACGGAAGCCGCACTGTGATTCGGGGTAGACTTGATCTCCCAGGACTTGAAGTCTGCGCAGGACAATTCTGGCAAATACTTTCCCAACAATACACAGAAGTGAGATGCCCCTATAGTTGTTGCAGTCGCTCCGATCTCCCTTGTTCTTGTACAACGTTATGATGTTTGAATCTTTGAAATCCTGTGGGACTTGTCCTTCTCGCCAGCATAGCTCTATTAGCTGGTGGATCTGTAGAGCGAGGGTGTCTTGCCCACTCCTGATCACCTCTATTGGAATCCCATCCTTACCTGGAGCCTTGCCAGATGCAAGCTCATTTATAGCACACTTAACTTCTGTTATAGTGGGAAGTGTGTCCAGGTGGTCAAGAGTTGGCAGGGCCTCTATGGCGTTGAGGGCATCATCCGCCAGCTTGGTCTCACTTGAGTAAAGCTCTAAATAGTGCTTGACCCATCTATCCATCTGCTGTTTCTTTATAAACTAAATGAACTGTCCCTATCACATAAACTAAATGAACTGTCCCTATCACATAAACTAAATGAACTGTCCCTGTCACATAAATTAAATGAACTGTCCCTATCACATAAACTAAATGAACTGCTCCAGACACATAAACACTATAATCTATAAAGATTGAAACAGAAAGAACAACATAAATCACAGCACAAAGAGCACCTGCCAGTATATTTCCTGCGGCAAGAAACGAGCCTGACACTTTGACATTTAACAAACCAGCTGAAATCACACACGGCCACTCCATTTCTTCGCTTGTTCTTCTAGCCTTGGGATATGTTACAGAAGAGATTAACAATTCAATGGACGAAAAGAAACGAACAATCAGATTTATTCTGCAAGAACTCGATGTTGAATATTACGGGATATTAAGACAAACTGCTAACAGTATGCCACAACAAGCAATGATGTACACATCAAATGGAACCAGAAGAGGAGGCTTAACATATAAACGATGGATAGAGGGAATAACAGAGTCCATGAGTCCATGGGAATCTCGATACATGAAATCCAAAGGGGGCACTCTCCCGCTGTTTGTGATTCACCTTCGATACTGCAAGGTACAAGAGGAACAAGATGATGATGGTGAGACGTTGATATCCAAGACAAATACATTTGAGGAAAATGAAATATTTTGTTCTCTTGAAACGTTATGAAAGTTTTCAGAGAACAATAATGGAGGGGTATATCCTCGGGAAGAGAGGAAGATGAAGGATCAATTATAAGATGGGTGCAGGATGTGGCAGATGATCTCCAGATGGGTGTATCGGAAGCGGGACATCTTGCTTATGACCGAGAAGTTTCCCGGAAGGTTATTATGGGAGCAAGGTTCTGCAAAGGACATGCTACTGAATAAATGAATTGTCTATTAGACAATTAGTCGGCTTGTTATTTATATATTCTATGTCAGTTAGACACTTGGTTATCTTTATTTATATATGTTGTTGTCTATTAGACAATTGGTCGGTATGTTATTTACATATTCTATTGCTGGCCTGCCGGCTGCCTGGCCGAGGGGTTAGCAGCTTTCTCACTTAACCCCGAATACTCTCGTGGTCGACGTGAGCGCACGAGAATTAAAAGTGGTTCGAGTCGCGCCAGTGACTTATGAGAGTATGGAGCCGGTCGCTCAGAAAGTCGTGGCGTGCTGATGAGCGTAATCTAGCCTAGGAATCAACATACAGCTGAAAGATGCTGATGTTGACCGCAATATCCTGAAACAGGATGGAAACGCGGGGGAAAAAAATTGCTGGCCTAGGGGTTAGCGACTTTCTCCGTAATTCCGTTTATCCACGTGAACAAACGCAGCTGCGCGAGAATCGGTAGCGGTTCTCGCCGCGCCCGTTACTTACGGGATATGTCAGAAAGCAATGGCAAACTACTAAGCGTAAACTTGCCAAGAAATCAACAGCGGTAAAATGCTGGTGTTGACAGCGATGTCCTGTAATAGGATATGCGAAAACAAAATTGTCTGTTAGACAATTGGACGGTTTGTAATTTATATATTCTATTGTCTGTAGACAAATGGTCGGTATGTTATTTACAAATTCTGTTGTCTGTTAGACAATCGGTTGGTCTATTTTCTATACATAGACTAATGACTATTAAACACAGAAGACCTAAACAATATAATGCAGGATTTATTGCCTGGCATATTTCGTTGCACCTCGTCGGGTGCTACTGCAGAGCTATATATCATACGACGTAAATTAACGAAAACTACTTTGGCCGAAATACTAAATACATAGTCTCTGATATTGTTAGAATGTAGAATACGTTATCCCAAAGGTAGTCTAAGATTTAAAAGGAAGTCTTTCTCTTTGCATAGCAACAGCTATTAGCTGCAAGTGTTACATCACTCATCAAAATCTTATGGACAAGGTAAATGAAATTTGTGTTAACAAAAGAGTTGGCTAAGAGACATTAACAATAGATGTGAAAATACTAGATAAGAGAGGCAGAGAAAGACAGAAAGGTTTATATGAAAGGCCTACTCAGTTGGGAATTGATTGAGATAGTTTCACGGATAGACAGCCCATTTGTTACCTAGGATGGAATCTGTCTAGGGGAGGCAAACCTCACACAAATACACGCCGAAGTCTGATACACTGATCTTTGAGGAGCATAACTGGGTGTGACGTACTCCTCTCCAAAGAGGAACAAAGAAGACGATACAGATGGTGGATCTGTTATATAAATTGGCTGTTGTCTGTTACACAATCGGCCGATCTGTTATTTAAATGGGCTATTGTCTGTTACACAATCGGTGGATCTGTTATTTACATTAGTTATTGTCAGTTACACAGTCACTTGATCTGTCATTTAAATGTTCTATTTTCTGTTACACAATCGGTCGATCTGTTATTTAAATGAGATATTGTCTGTAACACAATCAGTCGATGTGTTATTTAAATGGGCTATTGTCTGTTACAGACTGTGATACAGATCATCAGTTATTAGAAGCAGATCTGAAATTAAAACTCAAAAAGCTTACCCGAGGACCAAGGGCACTTCGTTTTGATCTCACAAAAATACCAGATGCATACAATGTAGAAGTGAGGATTCGTTTGGGGTCTTGGTGTCTGTACAAGAGGAAATGACACCTGATGAACTGGCAGTACACGCCAGAGATATCTTGATAACAGCAGCCAAAGATTTAATTCCGATCAAGACTAAGCAACATAAGCCATGGATTACATCAGACACGTTAGAATTTATAAAACAACGAAGGGAATTGAAAAAGAAAGGAGGTAGTATCTGATAACAGCAAGACGAAATATAAATCTTTAACATCTAGAAATAAGATAGAACACAAGAAAGAACAAAAACCAATATATACAAGATTGTGGTATTAAAATAGAGAAATATCATAAGAAAATGTTCAAAGAAATGAAGTTATTGACAAGAAATGTTCAACCTCAATTAAATTTTATTGGTGACAAGTTGGGAAATACCTTAACAGAACCTAGACAAATTCTAGAAAGATGGCAGAAATACTGCAGTGGAATGTATGATATGAATGACTGTGAAGATGTGAATGATATACATGAACCAATGACAGCAGAGACAGAACCTGAACCCTCATTAGATGAAATTGCATGGGTAATAAAGAACCTGAATACGGTAAATCACCAGGATGTGATGAGATACCAGCTGAACTAATTAAAGTGGGAGGAGAAGAAAGCATACATATCTATCACGCATTATGTAAAACGATATGGAAATATGGTATATGACCAACAGATTGGAAGAGAACTATCTTCATTCCAATACCAAACAGACACTAAAACAACTGATCAAATTATGGAGTGGGACAGATAGAACAACAAAAATTAGATTTTTAAGAGCATGCATCTTTCCCATTGCAACATACGCCTGTGAGACCTGGACACTTACTAAACAAACTGAGCAGCGCATAAATGCATTTGAATATAAATGTTATCGACGTGTTCTAAGACTATCTTGGGTAAAGAAAAGAACAAATGCATCCATACTTCAAGAGTTGAATATTGGAGAGGGTTGGCTATTAAAGACGATAAAACAAAGCAAATTGAAATATTTTGGTCACTTGAAACGTCATGAAAGTTTAGAGAGAATAATAATGGAGGGGTATATGCCTGGGAAGAGAGGAAGAGGAAGGCCAAAGAGAAGATGGGTGCATGACGTGGCGGATGATCTCCAGATGGGTGTATCGGACGCGGGGCATCTTGTTTGTGATCGAGAAGATTTCCGGAAGGTTGTTATGGGAGCGAGGTTCTGCAAAGGACATGCTACTGAATGAATGAATGAATTATCTTTTACACAATCCAGTTGATCTGTTAATTAAATGAGCTATTGTCTGATACACATTCAGTCGATCTGTTATTTAAATGGGATATTGTCTATTACACAATCAGCCGACCGGTTATTTAAATGGGCTATTGTCTGTTACACAATCAGTCGATCTGTTATTCAAATGGGCTATTGAATCTTATACAGCTAGTCGATCCGTTATTTAAATGATCTATTGTTATTAAATGGGCTGATCGATCAGTTATTTATATAGACTTTTGTCTATTAACACTGCCAGTCGATCCGTTAATTATATAGCATAGCATATAGTTTGTTAGATAATCGACCGGCCACTGTTTATACAGACTAGTGTCTGTTACACGGTCAGTAGATCTGTTATTTATATAGACTATAAAATCCGGTTGTTGCACACAGTGAACAACTAAGGTTAGAATTAAATTGTAAGAAGACACAGATTATTATCGTCACTGGGAAGAACGAAACACCACACTGTAATACACATTTAAATGGGAATATTCTTAAACAAGTGAATCGGTACAACTATCTCGGAACAGTCATAACATCTGATGGGCGATGCTTTGAAGAGATTAGAATAAGAATCGCCATCTCGAAGGTAGCCTTTTGCAAGATGAAAAACATACTGACCAATACAAATATGTCAATTGCTAGGAGAAAAGGAGTGGTGAAGTGCTACATAGAATCTGTACTTTTGTATGGATGTGAAGCGTGGACAATGAGCAGTCAAGATGAAAAACAACTGATGGCTGTGGAAATGTGATTTCTGAGGAGAATGCAAAGGATACCAGTGGACAGACAGAAAAATCAATGACCAAGTCCTACAAGAAACAAATGAAAATCGTAAATTGATTAGAGTAATTAGACAGTCAAAATTTTTGGTCATATTATGAAAAGAAATCAATTGGAGAACTTGGTGTCAAACTGGCAAGATTGGGGTGGGGGGGGGGGGGGAGAGAACAATGGGAAGACAAAGAAGCAAATACCTGGATGGCTTGACCACGAGGCAGGATCGAGACAAGAACACTGAGCTGATCCACGACTCTGGTGATCGAGTGAAATGGGCAATTATGACCGCACAGGCTTATCGGCATTAAACATGATGGATGGAATGTCTGTTATACGGTTAGTCGATTTGTTTATTAATAGAGACTATTGTCTGATAGACAATCGACAGCCCTCTGTTTATACAAATATTTGTCTGTTATTCTGTCAGTCGATCCGTTATTTATATAACCGGTAGTCTGTTAGACAATCGACAACCCGCTGTTTATGCAGATGTTTGTCTGTTCTGCAACTCCCCATCGGTCTCCTTTTAATACAGACAATTGTCTCTTATACAACAGACCGGTCTTGTGTTTAGATATGCTATTGTCTGTTATCATAATGTTTGATCAGCATCTGCCAATAATTAACGTGAAAGTTTTCCACCTTCGGTGACCGCTTATCTTAGACAATATCGAGCGCTCGTGAGGAGGAAATATCATCCACTCATCTGTTTAAGTGGGCGATGTCACGAGCGTGTACGCGAGTGCGTCTTATCCGTGAGATGTGGGGACAGAGTGGATAGCTTGGGAGTGCTATATAAAGCGTATATTCGAGATGCTTATGGTTCTGGGGAATAGTTCCGTGCCAGAGTTGGAAGACGGTTTATGGGTATTGTTTGATGGGTTATTGTGAGGTTATCAAAGAATTAATAAAAATACTTTATAACACACTCTTTCTACCAGCTCTATGCTACCATGGACAATGACAGAAAAAGTGAGGGGGGGGGGGATACAACAACGGAAATGAGATTCCTAAGAAGAATACTCAAGAAATCAAGAAGAGAGAACATCAGAAATTATGAAATCAGGGCTAAAGTGGGAGTAATAGCAGCGCCAGATTTCATTAGAAAACAGCAAGTGAAATAGTTCGGCCACATAACTAGGCTACCAACTGACTGTATACCACAACAAGCAATGATGTACACACCAAACGGAACCAGAAGAAGAAGCCAACCATGTAAACGATAGGCAGAGGGAATAACAGAGTCCATGAAAATATCGATACATGAAGCCAATAAACTGACACTCTCCCGTTGTTTATACTTCACTTCGACACCGCAAGGTAATAGAGGAACAAGCTGAGACGATGATAATGCTGTTGATGATGATGATGATGATGATGATGATGATGATGATGATGATGACGATGATGAAAGCGTGTTTTAACAAGGAGTCATCATCAACACGTGCCCTTCCATCTGGTGTGGTCGTTCTTGTCTCTACACAGATCTCGTTCCTTGGTGTTCTGGATCAGAGCTGCTGCTGGTATCCCTCCATGCCACTGCCTCAGCCTACACAGCATCATCTCTCTCGGTCTGCCTCTGCTCCATGCCACTGCCTCAGCCCACACAGCATCATCTCTCTCGGTCTGCCTCTGCTCTTCGCCTGGGTCTTTACAGTCGTCACGAAGTTTTCTTTTAGTTGTATATAAAGTTCAACAATATAAAATAACACAAAGTAATGAAGCTTTACAGAACAGAATTACGAAAAATACAGGACGCTGCGGCGACCTGCCTTTATCAGCAAACACATGCATAAAACACAACACTTAATCACAGAGAAGACCCTTCAGTAACTACATTAAGGTATAAAACCAGGATGAGAAGAATAAAAAGATGAAAAAATGAGAAACAATGAAGAGAAAATGAAAATTTGGAAAAATAAAATTGTTGTTACTTATCTCAGAATCCCGGCTAATTTCTTCCAGGCAATCGTTACAGGTTACCCCGACAACCCAAGGCATTCGCAACATTCGTCTCAGACACCACTTGTACGTTATTTCCAAGCTCTTTCTAGTTTGTTCATCCATGTCCCGTGATTCAATGTCATATAGCAAAACAGATTTTAAATAGCGTTTCAACACTCTCTCTTTCTTTGACATTCAATGATATTGATCTTATTGCATAAAATATTGTCCACTTTCTGAAATGTGACTTTTGCTTGATAAACGTTTTTCTTAATTTATGTTAAGTGGCTTCCATATAAAATAATAATTTCCCCCGGCTTTTTACATTTATCAGCTTGATTCATCACTTGCCCTGCTATTGTTACATCACATTTAGGAGGCATCTGTTTCTTTCATGTAACCATTGTTTCTGTTTATTTGATATTCAAGGAAAGTCTTTTTCTGCACTCTCTATTACTACAATGTCCAGCAGTTGACGATCTTTCACATTTCCCACGACCAATGCTGTATGGTCTGCATATCGTAGATTGTTTATACTATAACATTGTCAAACCGCATCCCTCCCTATTTGACATTGGGGAGTAAAGTGCGTTGCTGTTTGATATCGGGGAAATAAATTTTGTCCCTATTTGACGCTATAGTGTAAGTTATGTCGCTATTTGATGCTGTAGAGTAAGGTATGTTCTCATTTGATGCTATAGCATAAGGTATGTCCCCATTTGATGCTATAGCAAAACGAATTTCAGATGGGCGAGAAGTACAGAACCGTAAAGTATGAAGGGAAAACAATATCAAGTAATCGGTTCTTGCATTAACGCTATCTTGAAATAATCTTATTTCCCCCACTGGAAATCCTAACACCCCCCCCCCCCCCCTCCCCTTTAGGGAGGGAATTCCCCAGTGGTTGAGAAACACTGTGCTATAGAATACGACATGTCCCCATTTGATGCTAGATAATACAGTATATCATATCCCCGTTTGACACTATGAAGTACAGGTTTGGAGAACTATAGAATGGCTGTTTTGAGGTTTCAAGCGTGAACTGACAAAGTGGCGGAAATGTCAGACAGTAGCTGAGCTGAGATGTCAAAGAAAGAACCGGTGTGGAGATAAGACTGAAAATGTGTGTATAAATGTGTGGTAGATAGTGCCAACAACAACAACAACAACAACAACAACACAACAACAACAACAACAACAACAACAAAACTTTATTATGAAAGGGTTAAGAATTGGGCACGCAGGCCCGTCTAACATTCTGCCCTTTTATCACTCTCTTTCATACATTATACCATTCACACATCATTCAAGGCTAACTGAAAACAGCAACAATCTAAACGATATGCATTATAAAGGCATGTGGAACATGAAAAATCAATACTACACGACTCAGTAATAGTAAAACTGGTGTGGCACTTGTTATTAGCTATGTGGAATATACTGGCCTACCAAAAGGGGACTGGCTGTTATATTCGGGTTTTATTATTATTATTATTATTATTATTATTATTATTATTATTATTATTATTATTATTATTATTATTATTATTATTATTTCTATTATTAAGGGGGAAGGTAATCCGTACTGAGATAGTGTTCAAATAATTTGCGATTATATGTATACGGATTGGTGATGTCTTTTATTTCATGTGGAAGATTGTTCCACATCTGAGCTGCAGAGTACGTTAAGCATTGTTTTGTATAAGTCTATCCTAGGTTTTGGAATGTGTAATATATTTAATCGTTCTAGCATTATATTCAAACAATGGCCAAAGGTAATTTGGGGCATTCCGGTGTAGGATTTTGTGAATTAGTTTGGCCTTATTGAAAAGCAGACGTTTGCGGAGTGGTAATAACTGAAGGCGTTTATGCAGGCTAGATTGTCAGTTGAATGTTTGCTATAAATTAAACTCATGTCCCGTTTCTGGAGCGAGTAAAGTCGCTTGGTGCCGTCCCAGATTGCAGAGCAGTAGTCAAAATGTGTCTGTATGTGAGACGTATAGAATATTTTCCTTGTGTCCTCATCAAGGAAATTTTTAATTTTGGCGAGTTGGTAGACTTTTTTCGCTGTTTGTTTAGTGAGCGCTTGAACGTGAGGATTAAAGATTAGGTTTCTATCAATGATGAGGCCTAATGTTTTGTGCTCAATTACACTTTCTACTGGCATGTTATCGATGTGAAGTTGAAGTGATCTGTGTGAATTTAGAGTTTGAAGTCTTTGTATGGTTGTTAATAACATAGATTTTGTTTTAGTGATGTTAATTTGCACACGGTTCGCATAGCTCCACCTAACTACATTATTTAATTCTTGTTGTAAAGACGACTCCAGCAAATTACTGCTTTCAGCGTTTGTATACACTGTGCAGTCATCTGCAAATAGATCGCAGGACGACGAAAGATGCAAAGGTAGATCATTAATATATATGGCAAATAATAGAGGGCCACTTCATTATCTTGCATGACCTCCACAGTAGGTAAATACAAAACGTGTAACAGCAATATTTTTAAAATCTGCACAGTCATTAAAAATACACTCTCTACCTACATGGGTTAGGGTATAAAGTGATCGCATGGAAATGTCTTTGAAGTACCCGACTACATTTATGGTAGAAAAGTACCTCTTTTGAAAAACGACTGAATGCACTCTTGTAGCAATAAAGTAGAAAGCCCCAATGTTGAGACTTCTTAGAGAAACGAAATGAAAACAAAAATGTAACAGCAACAATTTCAGCAAATTATAGCTACTGACGTAGGAACGTAAATTACACTGTCTCCGCTGAAACATTTCTCTGTGAAAACAGGCAAAAATTGCCTTTCATCTTCCTGTTTACATTGCAATTACCCAGGTCAAGGAGGCGGGCGTGGTAGCGCAGTGGCGGGCACGGCCTGCTGGCGCGGTGGTTATATGTTCGAATCTCCTTGGAAGCGGATTGTTTACATTGATCTGGGCTCCCAGCTCGACCCAGCCTAGAATTATTACCAGGAAATGTCCTCGGAAGTGAAGGAGGCGGGCGTGGTGTTGACCGCATCACTCAGAGAGGGCAGATGTTGACCGCATCACTCAGAGAGGGCAAATATTGACCGCACCACTCAGAGAGTGCCGATGTTGACCGCATCACTCAGAGAGTGCCGATGTTGACCGCATCACTCAGAGAGTGCCGATGTTGACCGCATCACTCAGAGAGGGCCGATGTTGACCGCATCACTCAGAGAGGGCCGATGTTGACCGCATCACTTAGAGAGGGCCGACGTTGACCGCATCGTTCAGAGAGTGCCCATGTTGACCGCATCACTCAAAGAGTGCCCATGTTGACCGCATCACTCAGAGAGGGCCGATGTTGACCGCATCACTCAGAGAGGGCCGATGTTGACCGTATCACTCAGAGAGAGCCGACGTTGACCGCATCACTCAGAGAGTGCCCATGTTTACCGCATCACTCAAAGAGTGCCCATGTTGACTGCATCACTCAGAGAGTGCCCATGTTGACCGCATCACTCAGAGAGGGCCGATGTTGACCGCATCACTCAGAGAGGGCCCATGTTGACCGCATCACTCAGAAGGTGCCGATGTTGACCGCATCACTCAGAGAGTGCCGATGTTGACCGCATCACTTAGAGAGTGCCCATGTTGACCGCATCACTCAGAGAGTGCCCATGTTGACCGCATCACTCAAAGAGTGCCCATGTTGACCGCATCACTCAAAGAGTGCCCATGTTGACCGCATCACTCAGAGAGTGCCCATGTTGACCGCATCACTCAGAGAGGGCAAATATTGACCTCATCACTCAGAGAGGGCCCATCTTGACCGTATCACACAGAGAGGGCCGATGTTGATGGCATCACTCATAGAGTGCCCATGTTGACCGCATCACTCATAGAGTGCCCATGTTGACCGCATCACTCAGAGAGTGCCGATGTTGACCGCATCACTTAGAGAATGCCGATGTTGACCGCATCACTCAGAGAGTGCCGATGTTGACCGCATCACTTAGAGAGTGCCCATGTTGACCGCATCACTCAGAGAGGGCAGATGTTGACCGCATCACTCAGAGAGGGCCGATGTTCACCGCATCACTCAGAGAGGGCAGATGTTGACCGCATCACTAAGAGAGGGCAAATATTGACCGCATCACTCAGAGAGGGCCGATGTTGACCGCATCACTAAGAGAGGGCCGATGTTGACCGCATCACTCAGAGAGGGCAAATATTGACCGCATCACTCAGAGAGGGTCGATGTTGACTGCATCACTCAGAGAAGGCCGATGTTGACCGCATCACTCAGAGAGGCCGATGTTGACCGCATCACTCAGAGAGGGCAAATATTAACTGCATCACTCATAGAGGGCCGATGTTGACCGCATCACTCAGAGAGGGCAAATATTGACCGCATCACTCAGAGAGGGCCGATGTTGACCGCATCACTCAGAGAGGGCAAATATTTACCGCATCACTCAGAGAGGGCCGATGTTGACCGCATCACTCAGAGAGTGCCCATGGTGACCGCATCACTCATAGAGTGCCCATGTTGACCGCATCACTCAGAGAGTGCCGGTGTTGACCGCATCACTCAGAGAGGCCCCATGTTGACCGCATCACTCAGAGAGTGCCCATGTTGACCGCATCACTCTGAGAGGGCCGATGTTGACCGCATCACTCAGAGAGGGCCCATCTTGACCGCATCACTCAGAGAGTGCCGATGTTGACCGCATCACTTAGAGAGTGCCCATGTTGACCGCATCACTCAGAGAGGGCAGATGTTGACCGCATCACTCGGAGAGGGCCCATGTTGACCGCATCACTCAGAGAGGGCCGATGTTCACCGCATCACTCAGAGAGGGCAGATGTTGACCGCATCACTAAGAGAGGTCCGATGTTGACCGCATCACTCAGAGAGGGCAAATATTGACCGCATCACTCAGAGAGGGCCGATGTTGACCGCATCACTCAGAGAGGGCCGATGTTGACCGCATCACTCAGAGAGGGCAAATATTGACCGCATCCCTCAGAGAGGGTCGATGTTGACTGCATCACTCAGAGAAGGCCGATGTTGACCGCATCACTCAGAGAGGGCAAATATTAACTGCATCACTCAGAGAGGGCCGATGTTGACCGCATCACTCAGAGAGGGCAAATATTGACCGCATCACTCAGAGAGGGCCGATGTTGACCGCATCACTCAGAGAGGGCAAATATTTACCGCATCACTCAGAGAGGGCCGATGTTGACCGCATCACTCAGAGAGTGCCCATGGTGACCGCATCACTCATAGAGTGCCCATGTTGACCGCATCACTCAGAGAGTGCCGGTGTTGACCGCATCACTCAGAGAGGCCCCATGTTGACCGCATCACTCAGAGAGTGCCCATGTTGACCGCATCACTCTGAGAGGGTCGATGTTGACCGCATCACTCAGAGAGGGCCCATCTTGACCGCATCACTCAGAGAGGGCCGATGTTGACCGCATCACTTAGAGAGGTCCCAAAACCACTGAGTTGTATACCTTGACAGCACAAGAGGATGAAAACAGACATAAAAGAAGTAGTATGAATGACAAGGATGAAGAGAGAATATGAAGATAGAAGAAATCCTCATCCAAAACGCGAACTATAATCGACTGAAACATGACGTCTGTACTCCAGTTTTGTCATCTATTGCGACACACGGGCGAGGAAATACCAGACTGTATCCCTCCCTACTCAATCAGTACTTGCGGTACCTAGGTATCGGCCAGCGATCTTCAGCCAACACATTGATCCAATTTTCTCTGTCTCCTGCGTCACTGTACCCTGTCACTTTAGCCAAGAAAGCAAGTAATATCAGATCGCATTTGTTTGACTTGTGGCCAAGCGTCGCAGTTATTGACAAGTAAGGGTTGTCAGCTCTGCACTCCGCTTATTGGCCTGTGTCTTGTGATGTCTAGACTGCGATCAGGATAGTGTTGTTGTGTTGTCTGTTGTACCATGCGGTACCAAGTGTTGTTGTACTGTCTCTTTTACCTTATGGTGTATAACAGAAGATTGTTGTAGCCTGAGAAATTAAGGCCGCCTGGCTAGTGCAGTGGCCGCGAACTGTGTAGGTTAGGGTTGTCTTTTCGCCCCCCAAAGAATAAAACAATCCATCGCCTTACCTAGGGTTCGAACCCGAGTCTCTTGAATGTGAGCCCGCCGTGTTTAGTCAATCGGGCAGACGATCCTATTGCTAGTGTTTGTTAACACACTTGTTTTCTCCCGATGTCCTTCGGGCTATAACATTTGCGCCTTCTCCACTCCTCGAAGTATATTGGTTATATGTTGCTAGGCATATTTGTATAGACCAACCGGCACTGGTGGCTGATGTGGTCGGTATCTCGCCGACCGCCTCTACTTCCAACGACATTACCTGGTACCTATGTTAGGCAGTGTTGACCTGTTAACCCAGGTCAAATTTGTAAAGTTCGAATCCTCTTCAGTGCGTATCGAAGCCCGACCAGCAGAACGGCAGGCGAGAGACTAGCCACTGTATCACCACTACTCCTGCTACTGACTATAGAGTCTTATTGACAGCCTGATATCTCAGAAACTGAAATGCTTTGGCTATATTACACGTCACAGCGGGGTATGAACACAGTAAAAGACGGCAAGGCCCCTTCTGCAAGAAGATGCAATCCACTAAGTCCCTGATGGTCACGGGACATTGAAGACACTTCTTCTTACAGTCTATGCCGTGTAGCGTTATTGATCGTGTCGGTCCATGCCGTGTAGCGTTAGTGATCGTGTCGGTCCATGCCGAGTAGCGTTGGTGATCGTGTGCTGCCAATCTTCTTAAAGTCCATGCCGTATAGCGTTGGTGATCATGTCGGTCTGCAGACTTCAGTCTCGTGTGCTGCCAATCTTCTTACAGTCCTTCTGTCTCGTGTGCTGCCAATCTTCTTTCAATCCATGCCGTGTAGCGTTATTGATCGTGTCGGTCCATGCCGTGTAGCGTTAGTGATCGTGTCGGTCCATGCCGTGTAGCGTTAGTGATCGTGTCGGTCCATGCCGTGTAGCGTTAGTGATCGTGTCGGTCCATGCCGAGTAGCGTTGGTGATCGTGTGCTGCCAATCTTCTTAGTCCATGCCGTATAGCGTTGGTGATCATGGCGATCTGCAGACTTCTGTCTCGTGTGCTGCCAATCTTCTTTCAATCCATGCCGTGAGGCGTTGTTGATCATGTCGGTCTGCAGACTTCTGTCTCGTGTGCTGCCAATCATGTCTGCTACCGATGTACCTCCATGTTAGGATGTTTATGTTATTTTATATGTGCAATAGACACGCGCACATACTTTTTTTTATAGTGCAAGCAGTGTGGCGTTGGTGATCATGTCTATCCATAGCCTTCTATCTCGTGTGCTGCCGGTCATTCTTGATACTGATATTCCTCCATGTCTCGATGTCAAACTGTCCTGCATCTTCTCTCTTGGTCTCCTCCTGTCTCTCTTCCCCTCCAACTGTCCCATTGTGACAACATACTCCAACTGTTTCTCGTCATGACATGCACAAAGAATGTGGACTATCTCCTTCTGATGCGAGTAAACAGCTATTTTTATGAGTTAACCTCTTTGAAGATATCCACATTGGTCTTTCTGTCCGTCTACTATGTTCTCATTATTCTCCTAAAACATCTACAGGCATCAGTTGGCGCTCAGAGAAGTACGTCGAGCTACACGTGTTTCTGCAGTGAGGCAATGTCGTCTTTTGGAGCTGACAGGTTCAAATACCGGTGTGGAACTATAGCTTTCAATTTTTATGTTGTCTAGTGCGTCCTTTAATCCTTACTTCCTTCTTCTGCTTCTACGAGTGGCAATCAATACTTTAAATTTATTTATGAGATGTCTCATTGGCCTAATGGGTTACCAAAATGCATTTCTATAAAACCACATCTCCATTGCCTCCGCATTAAATTCACCATAGGCATGACAATATATGCGACAGGGAAAATACCACGGGCTCTAGAGACGTTCACGGGATGTCGTCAGAGCAACGTTTTGCTGGATTTCATTCCCGTCGACAGCCTTAATAGTTCCTCTTGCAGCTTGTATTCATATTTCAATATCGCTATTACTTTCTTTTAAATACCTGCCATTGTCCGCCTCATATCTCTCCTACTGTCCTTTTAATGTCAGTGTTACTATTCTTTTTATTTCTCCATTACTGTTCTTCTTTTTATCTCTCTGTTGATGCCCTGTATTTTTTTTTTATCTCTCACTGAGCACTCCTGAATATTCCACGGGCGTTCGCTTGCTGACAATGGGTTTTTTTGGATATTATCCCAACCCCCTGCTGTCCCGCTCGATTTGTTTCATTTAATATGCAATTTAATTTGCTTTCCCGCCTGGGATCCCAGTTCTTCTCCCTGTGCGTGTTTGTTTCTCCAGGTTGTTTTATTCGGCCTGACTCTTGCCATTACTGTTTCTTTAGTGGAGTTGATTCTGCATTTCGAATCATTTTCATTGTTTTATCCCATATTTTCTGTTATAATTAGGATCTTATAGCCAAACAACAGTCACTCGCACTTGCGCGCGCACACCACACGCGTTCACACACACCCACACACACCACACACACACAGCATATTTCGATGCATTCATCGAAAACCAAGTTATTGATTGTCTTCTTTAGTTAGCATTTGCAAAAGAGTGATATGCTGAATGTATCCATGACTACTACTACTACTACTACTACTACTACTACTACTACTACTACTACTACTACTACTACTACTACTACTACTACTACTACTACTACTATGTCTACTACTACTACTACTACTACTACTGCAACTACTACTACTACTACTACTACTACTATGATGTCTACTACTACTACTAGTACTACTAGTACTACTACTACTACTACTACTACTACTACTACTACTACTACTACTACTACTATTATTGCTACTGTTACTGCTGCTACTACTATTATTACTACTACTACTACTATTACTACTACTACTACTACTATTACTACTACTACTACTACTACTACTACCACATCATTATCATCATCATCATCATCATCATCATCATCACCATCATCATCACCTTCTTCTTCTCCTTCGTCTTCTCCTCTTACTCTTCTTCCTTATCTTATTCATTCTCCTCATCCTTCTCTTCCTTCTCCTCTTCTTTTTCTTTGTCTTCTTCAACTCAACGATCAACGTTTGCCTTGCGTATATATCGACAGGGGTCATGAACAGTACTGCGATCCCGAGGTAATCATGCGCCTCATTGTCTGTGAATCTTATTGCTTCAGCCGTTGTTCTTGCATGAACATTTATATGTTTCCCATATCATTAATGTATAGATTAAATATATACTTTATTATTCTTAATTCCAGTTTGTACCATCTGATTTCTGTTAGCACCTAATGTTGGGCGGCTCTCACCAAACTCGACTTCCCACATTGTGTCAACGGCTTCGGGATGAGGAGCACAATTGGGAGGGTACAAGCCATATTCTAGTGCGAGGAAAAGTAATCTGAAGACTAAAGATCATTGCAGGGCATACCAGGCCGTAAACTTTGGTTGATATAGAATCGAAGTTCCGAGAAGCGGACAGTTAGAGCATTGCTTTGCTGATCCGACAGCTTCTGCAGCTTTTCTTGTTGCAGATGTATAGGTGTTATCTTTCCTCTGGAGTAAACTAGGCAGGCCGAGAGAGGGATCATCCTACGTAGGCAACGCATAGTCTCTAAATTCAGTACAGACTCTGTGCTACAAACTTTACCAACTATCGTCTGTCAAGACGGCATGGTGACATTCAGTCAGTCAGTCGGTCAGTCAGTCAGTCAGTGTCAAAAGTCATATTTTCTCCTACTGGTGTTTAGTTTTGCGTGCAGTCTGAGATCCATTAACTCTGTAAGAAACTGCCGAGTGAGCAACCACTTGTCAGTAATTGACTAATTACCACCCAGATCCCAGAAAGAGAACTCGGGACCTATGTCTCTTTTATGCTGATTTAGAAGCAGGCCCTGGATACTCAAGAAACAGCAAAGAAGTGGCTCGTTGAAAAGATAGATGAAGCTGCTCTTGCCCCCCCCCCCCCCCCCCCCCCCCCAAGTGAGATAGAGGAATTAAGTTATTCAGGATAAGCTTGGTGCAATAAAGCTGCATAGGCAATGTATCTCCCTGACGTGTTCCCATCCTGGAACTATATATGCGAACCGCCACTGACAGATATGTGAATAATGTGTACACTCACTTAAGCTACACAAACATTTACATACAGTTAGAAATCTGGAAGAAATATGAGTTTTAAAAACAAACAAACAAACTACCATCGTGTTTATTTATTTGTGATAATGTTAATATAATGAGGATGGTGATCATGATTCACGATGTTATGATAAGCTGATGGTATGCAATACATTGAGAGGGTGAGGTTGATCAAATGGTATGTACTCCATTTATAAATAATAGGTATATCTTCTTCTTCTGCGTTCATCCGGAGTTGTTTTTTTCGGATGAGATTGCATTGTGCCTGTTTACAGCAGAGCTGCATTCTTGCGCCGTTAGGCCGACACATCCGACTTCTGTGGGCATTTGTTGACCGGGTTAACCTTCCCGGGGGTTTCTTAGGACGTTTGACTCTCACTGTTGTGGTGTTATCCCCCATCCCAGCTGGCCCATATAGAACAGCCAAATATCCTGGTCAGCCCTCAAGGGAAGGCAGGGGCAGACCATGGGCATTCCCCGCCATCCAAGGAGGCTTCCATACTTGCAGAGCCGATACATAGCGCTCTGGTACTGGGCTCACCCAAGGAATCGTCACGTCCTGCACATGGCTGCTTAGCCTCACTTCCGTATATTGGGCCTTCCGTTCACCATAGGCTGTTCTTTCGGAAACCAGAAGTATGCAGTCTGCAGATGACATCCACACAGTGAGCTTTCGATTCGGACTTTCCATGTAATGGATTTGCTATCCAAGCAATATTCCATTTCGTGCCACTAGAACACTTTTCCAAATTTTATGAAGCCCACACAGTGGGCTTTTGATTCAGACTTTCCACGTAATGGATTTGCTATCCAAGCAATATTCCATTTCATGCCACTAGGATACTTTTCCACCTTTTATGAAGCCCACACAATGGGCTTTTGATTCGGACTTTCCACGTAATGGATTTGCTATCCAAGCAATATTCCATTTCGTGCCACTAGGACACTTTTCCACCTTTTATGAAGCCAACACAGCGAGCTTTTGATTTTGACTTTCCACATAATGGATTTGCTATCTAAGCAATATTCCATTTCATGCCCCTGGGTCTTCATGCACCTTTAAATGTCAACCTGTATGTAGTTAAAGTAAGCTGCGGTCAACTTGAGCTTGTTGATATCTCCATAGAGCTTGTCCTCAAATGAAGCAGGTGTGGGCCAAAATATCTTTCTCTGTTCTGCATACGTTGGGCAATCCTGCAGCAAATGTTTTGCTGTCATTTTTCCAGTTCTACAATTACATTCATCGGTATCTCCTATCTTTAGTTTATTGAACAAGTGGTATTTCAGCCTGTTATGTCCTGTGCGGAGTCTGAAGATTGCTACTTGTTCTCTTCGGTCGAGTTTGTAATATGCATCATCTTTCTGATGGCCTGGATGCTCTTATTCCCATTTGGTTCTATAAGTGTTTTTTATCAACCTCTTTGCCTCATTATAGGTTATGTCTATGTCAGGCTGTGGTAGTCGTCCGCCCTCTTTTGCCAGTCTGTCAGCCTCTTCGTTTCCAGGTATACTGCAATGTGATGGGATCCACTGTATTACAACTTTTTTGGATTTCTGGCATAGACCATGGAGTGTTGCTCTTAGGTTAGCTAGTTCTGTGCTGTTATTGCTCTTCAGTATTGAGACAGCTGATTTTGCATCTGTGAAGATAGCTATTTGCTTCTCTTTATTTTCCTCCATCAGGAGCATTTCTGCTGCAGTTTTCAGAGCCTCTACCTCCGCTTTGAAGTTACTTGAAAATTTTCCAGTTGCCATTGAATGTGTTTTTTTCACTCAATGTTTTAAATTTAGGAGAATTCCTCCTCCTCCATTCTCTATTGAATTTTTGGCTGATCCATCTGTATATGCATGGGTCCAATTGCTGCTTGGGTAATGTTCTTTTATGTAGTTTAGGGTTATTTCTCTTCTTTCGGTTTCATGCTGAGTGTTCTTTTTCTCAATACCAGGAATGTTTTCTATCATCTCAGGCAGTTGCTGCTGTCTCCAAGCTGGGAACTTGTGTGCATTGTAAATGGGCTTGACTGTTGATAAGTTAAGTATAGGATCTGCCCTAATCCTTCGTTTTGCAGTTTCTACAAAGTTGCTACGCTTCAGTCTTCCCTTTCCAAAACCATTAAATCTGTTGTACATAGGGTGGTCTGTCAATCTTCTAAATTTTTCTGCTTGTTGCTGGGCTCTGCTATCTCTTCTATCCTGCATTGGTTGTAAACAAGTGATCTTTTCTAGTTCATTAATAGGCTTTGTCTTCAGGCTTCCAGTTATGATTCGCATTCCTTGGTTTTGGACTCTACTTATTTTGTTAAAGTTTGACTTAGCTGCTGTTGCCCAAGCTGCAATGCCATATTCCAGTACTGGCCTCACCCGTCCAGTATATAACTTCTTGAGAACTTTCTCATCTGCTCTCCACGTTGTACCAGCAAGCTTTTTCATGATTGCCATTCTCTGGCTTGCTCTTGTTTGATTTTTCTCAACCTGTGTCTTCCATGTTAGGCGACGATCAAAGGTGACTCCTAGATAGTTTGGATTTTCTTCATGGCGCAATATTTTTTCATTCAATACCAGCTTAGGTTGCTGAGTTTTAGTTGAGAGGGAGAACACTGTGCATGTTGTTTTCTCCTCACTTATCTTCACTAGCCATGATTTTGACCAGTCCTCTAGCGCTAATAAGGCTTGCTGTATTCTGCTGTTAGCTGTACTAATATATTCTTCAGATGTCCATATGGCTAGGTCATCTGCAAAGGAGGATGTGTGTACTCTAGCTGGAAAATTTTCTGTGATGTCATTTATATATGCTAGGAATAATGTTGGTGAAAGAACTCCTCCTTGGGGGACACCTTGCTCCAACAGCATCATTTTGCTTGTTTGTCCTTGTACTTTTGTCCTGGCAGTTCTGTTCTCAAGGTAGAGGCTGATCTATTTATACATAGGTATATAACTCAACTGAAAGAGGTCACCTAGGTCATGCTCCCCGGTGAGACACGTTGCACTTTCAGCTTGAAGGATTCCAAGTTGGTCCTTTCACGAGGATCAGTCGCTGAATGTCCGTGGCTCCTATAAGAGCTGTAAATGAAACGAACGGAGATGGGTAGTAACTTTTCTGTCTACACATCTCATACCATACATATCTATATATTCATATACGCATATAACATTCAGAACACATATAGATTAAAACATAACATATTCACTTACACCAATATACTGGAGTGTTTCTCTGCGGTAAAATGTGATTGCCCAACCTGTGATAGACAGCCGACTAATCGCGTTGTGCGCTGATATGTAATTTTGCGTCATTAAAAAAAATGACCAAACGGTGCACGCGGTTAAACTGTATTTTTCCCACTTGAGTTTTTATCCTTTTCTTGTGAGCTTTTTATTATGGTGCTGCCTAGGCGTTTCGTCACAGTCAGTCAGTCAGTCGATCAGTGTAGATGTGTAAAGCTGTTTCATGTTGTGGAACGTTGTTTACAGTGTACACCAATTGCTAATTAGTGGGACGAACTCAGCTACTCTTACACGCTTTATGTAATCTCCGCGAACACACTGTAACATTTAACTATGACATTTTTTATATTGCATATCCCTTACAGGACGTTGCAGTCAACACCAGCATTTTTCAGCTGCTGTTGATGTAGTAGGCAAGATTACGCTCAGTAGTTTGCCATTGATTTCTGAGCGGCCGGCTCATATACCCCGTAAGTTACCAATTTGACGAGAACCTCTACCGATTCTCGCGCAAGTTACGTTACTCACGAGAATATACGGGATTACGGAGAAAGACGTTAACTACTAGGCCAGGGAGACCGGATAACAGTAAAATGGGCACCTGGACATGCTGTGGGAAGTAAAGGTGAGCTGTGTAATATTGACCACATTTATCGAGTGTTGATTGCGCTATTTATGGGACAGCACCATATACCTACAACATTTCAAGGCGTGGACATTGGTCATTTACTTATTTACTCATATAATATCGGTTGTTTGAGACAGCTCAAAATTTCGAACATATCCACAAAAATGAAAGCGAAAGAAAACCACCAAATCAGTTTCACAAGAATAAGTTTATAAGCAAAGATCGATTATACTTCATAGTGTAATTGTGAAAACACTCCCCACCAATCTTCGGTCTGAATGCATGGCATACAACCAGCAAGATTGTTACATATTTAACTGACAGCACCTTGCCGTCTTGGTTGACTAACGTTGGGAATTATACCTCTCCATAGCACAGAGCCTGTGATGAATTTAGAGACCATGTGTTTCCCATGCAGAATTATCCCTCTCTCGGCCTGCCTAGTTTATTCCAGAAGAATGGTAACACCAATACATCTGGGTCAAGACAATCTACAGAAGCTGTCGGATCAGCAAAGCATTGATCTAACTGTCCCCTTGTTGTAGTGTCCATGCTAGACCAGTTGCCAACCAAGGCTTAGTGCCTGGTCTGCCCTGCCATGACATGTATTCTTTAGGTTGCATTTCTTCGCACTAAGGTAAGGCTTGTGCCCTCCTAATAGCGATCTTCCGGTTGCGCATTAACTTGATCATAATATTGCTTTTTAGTCAAGTCAGTAGATGGCAATCCACATTCTATGAGCACGCCACGACTGAGAGATAGCTGAGTACGCCGTGACAACGGAAAGGCTGGAAGGGAAAAGTGGAGGTGGAAAACCAAGATAGAAGATGTTGGACAGCTTGACAGCATGACATGGGTATCAGAAAGATATAGCAGTATACGATACACAAGATAGAAGATGTTGGACAGCTTGACAGCATGACATGGGTATCAGAAAGATATAGCAGTATACGATACAAAAGATAGAAGATGTTGGACAGCTTGACAGCATGACATGGGTATCAGAAAGATATAGCAGTACACGATACAAAAGATAGAAGATGTTGGACAGCTTGACAGCATGACATGGGTATCAGAAAGATATAGCAGTATACGATACACAAGATAGAAGATGTTGGACAGCTTGACAGCATGACATGGGTATCAGAAAGATATAGCAGTATACGATACAAAAGATAGAAGATGTAGGACAGCTTGACAGCATGACATGGGTATCAGAAAGATATAGCAGTATACGATACACAAGATAGAAGATGTAGGACAGCTTGACAGCATGACATGGGTATCAGAAAGATATAGCAGTACACGATACAAAAGATAGAAGATGTTGGACAGCTTGACAGCATGACATGGGTATCAGAAAGATATAGCAGTATACGATACACAAGATAGAAGATGTTGGACAGCTTGACAGCATGACATGGGTATCAGAAAGATATAGCAGTATACGATACAAAAGATAGAAGATGTAGGACAGCTTGACAGCATGACATGGGTATCAGAAAGATATAGCAGTACACGATACAAAAGATAGAAGATGTTGGACAGCTTGACAGCATGACATGGGTATCAGAAAGATATAGCAGTATACGATACACAAGATAGAAGATGTTGGACAGCTTGACAGCATGACATGGGTATCAGAAAGATATAGCAGTATACGATACAAAAGATAGAAGATGTTGGACAGCTTGACAGCATGACATGGGTATCAGAAAGATATAGCAGTACACGATACAAAAGATAGAAGATGTAGGACAGCTTGACAGCATGACATGGGTATCAGAAAGATATAGCAGTATACGATACACAAGATAGAAGATGTTGGACAGCTTGACAGCATGACATGGGTATCAGAAAGATATAGCAGTATACGATACACAAGATAGAAGATGTTGGACAGCTTGACAGCATGACATGGGTATCAGAAAGATATAGCAGTATACGATACACAAGGAAGTGGATACACAGGATTCCCCAACATCAGACGGCATGGACTATCAGAAAACTGATTGAAGCTACACGGGACCGCTTAACGTCTGCCCACGTCTGCGAAGACTAGACAGTAATTCCACAATCCGAGGGCTCGACGCTCAGAGGAAAGGCGAGACGGACATATAATCAGATTGCTACTGGAACTGTTAGTGTTGGAACTCTTCGCTGGCTGCTGAGGATGGGGACGGAGCGCTTATGGGAATGTCCCGAATGCTGTGATGTCGGTTCCTAAATCAATCAATCAATCAATCAATCCACAATCCGAGGATAAAAGAATGACATTATTGAGTTCTTGTTAGAAGATTATCCTGAAATGTTGTCCTGAACTGGCATTAGAATGTTGTGCTGCTCAAGCTGAATGCCCATAGGGAGACAAGTCAATAAATGATTCAAATGATTATTTGACTCCGAAAATATTACCAGTCTGCAAGAAAATCAGGTCAAATGAGGTGAAGCTAGACGCTGGCTAAATGCTGGGAGCCATGCATGAATGAATCGCCAAACAACGAGAAGTAGATTGTGAGCTTTACCAGAACATGATTACAAGAAACAAAATGGACGTTACGGCCAAATCCTTCGTCAGCACAGAACAAACAAACAGACACACAACCACACGAAAAACACTACATGAAAACACAAAGGCTACTTATCTTAATCCTTGTTTTCTTCTTGATAGTCATGCAAGGGTAAGTAACCGAGCATTTATGGACTGAACCAATTATTGTGCAGTTTTCAAATGGTCATATCTTCTATAAAACAAAGTTGCAGGTACAACATTTGCTTAATGATACATCATGTAACTGAGCAACAGCGCGCAGACTAAGACACATAAAATACTAACGAGAACTAGAGCACTTATGAGTGTGACCCGAGGACAATGATGTCGCTTCCGTTAACCAATAATAATTCTTACCTATAAGTCTTGATGACCAGACACTATTTTCTTATGCTATACTCGGTCTCTTTTCCAAGTAATGATATAATGTACTTGTCTAAGACATAATTCATACAGACGTATTCTTCAACACAAACTTTTATTACAATCTATTTTGTATTTGGTGTCCTAATTCTTCCGACAAAATGGCAGGCTATGAAGAATTACTGCTATATTTTCTATTTTATTGGTGAGTAGCGGTACACGCAGTGCTTTACTGTACATGTTTATTGGGGAGTAGTGGTACAAGCTGTGTTTTATTGGAAGGTACCGTTATAAGAAGATGAAATATGGGGATTATATCAGTTGGTTGCACCAGAGTAAACTTCAATGGTACTGTTGTCATCATCATCATGTGCCATGCCGATAAGCTTGGGTGGTCATGTTTCGCCATCTCACATGATCACCAGAGTCGTAGATCAACTCAGTGTTCCTATCTCAATCATATCACATCGACATGTCATTCAGGTATTTACCTCTCTGCTTTCCCCTTATTCTCTTCCCATCGATCTTGTCAATTGTCACCAAGTTCTCCAATATATTTCTTCTCATAACGTGGCCAAAAAATTGTGACTGTCTACGTCTAATTTCTCTAATCAGTTTATGGTTTTTGATTTGTTTCTTGCAGGATTTGGTTATTGGTTTTTCTGGCTGTCCATGATATTCTTTGCATTTTCCTCAGAAACCACATTCCCCCAGTCATCATATGTTTTTCAGCTTGTCTGCTCATTGTCCATGCTTCACATACATACAAAAGTGCAGACTCTATGTAGCACCTCAACGCACGTTTTCTCGTTGCAAATGACATCTTTTAATTAGTCAGTATGTTTTCCATCTTGCAAAAGGCTACCTTCTTGTTCTAATCCCTTCAGATGTTATGACTGTTCCGAGATAATTGTACCGATTCACTTGTTTAAGAATATCCCCATTTACTTGTACATTATATTGTTGTATTTCATCCTTCCTATTGCGACCATAATCCGTGTCTTCTTACAATTTAATTCTTATCCTAGTTGTTCACTGTGTGCAACAACCGCATCTACTAAATATTGCAGATCCTTCTCATTGTCTGCATTCAAAACTGTATCATCCGCATATCTAATGTTATTGATTTTTGATGATTCTTTTAATATCTTCTACGTTTCTGAAAATATTTTTACCGTACAGGGACAAATATCTGAAGACATTACACATCTCTATCTCATACTTATTTTAATAGGCTGATATTGACCTACTTTATTATCAATCTTTATAGCAGCTTGTTGTTTCCAATATATGTTTTTACCAGTCTAAGGTATTTCCCATCAATGTGTAGATCTTACTTTATCGAAAGCCTTTGTGTAGTCAATAAAACAAAGATGTAGGTCTATGTTTACATCTATAAAGTGTTCAGTTAATGTTCCCAGTATATAAACAGCATTTACTGTTCTCTTGCCTTCCACAAACCCACATTTCCTATTTCGGGTTGTATTTTCTTCCTAACTCTTTGCATGATAATTCTTAGCAAAATCTTCGTGATGTTGTAGTTCTGCACTGTTTAGATTTGTGCTAATCTGTGCTGTTGCAAATCTATGCTATTGTAGAGTTGTACTATTATGGATCTATGCTATTCGTATTATAGATCTATCCTACGGTAGATCTGTGCTGTTAAAGATCTCTTCTATTGCAGATCACTGCTTTTTGTAGATCTACACTATTTTAGATCTTTGCATTTATAGATATTGTAGATTTGCGCTAATGGTGATCTTTGATATTGTAGACCTCTGTTATTTTACATCTGTGGAATTATAAAATGCCTGCAAGTGTAGATCTGTGCAACTGAAGGTCTGGGCTATTGTAGATTGGACGATTATATATCTGCGGTATTATAGATCTGGATTATTGTTGATCTGTGATATAGTAAATCTGGGCTATTGTAGTTATGGGCTGTTGTAAATCTCGGCTATCGTAGATGTATGCTAATGTATATTATGCTATTGTAGATGTATGTTACTGTAGATGTGCGCTATTGTAATTCTCCGCTATTGTAGATGTATACTAATGTAGATGTATGCCATTGTAGATGTGTGTTATTATAGATGTGTGCTATTGTAGACGTATACTAATGTAAACGTATGTCATTGCAGATCTGTGTTATTTTAGATGTGTGCTATTGTAGATTATACTAATGTAGATGTATGCCATTGTAGATGTGTTATTGTAGATATGTGTAATTGTAGATATATGCTATTGTAGATGTATACTAATGTAGATGTATGTCATTGTAGATGTGTGTTATTGTAGATATGTGTTATTGTAGAGGTGTGTTATTGTAGTTCTGTGCTATTTTAAATCTCCGCTATTGTAGATCTGCGTTATTGTAGATGTGTGCTATTGTAGATCTTGCCATTGTAAATCTGCGTTATTATAAATGTGTGCTATTGTAGATATGTGCTATCGTAGAACTGCGTTATTGTAGTTGTGTATTAATGTGGATGTGTACTATTGTAGATGTGCGTTATTGTAAATCTGTGCTATTGTAGCTCTGTGATATTGTAGATTTGCGTTGTTGTAGATTTATGCTATTGTAGAAGTGTGTTATTAAGGATGTGTGCTATTGTAGATGTTTGCTATCGTAGATTCTTGCTGTTGTAGATGTGTGCTATTGTAGATCTGTTTTCGGTACGGCGCCCGTACCATTGCTTGTGTGTTTCGAGCTAGCTATTGCCGGACTGAAGCATCAAGGCCGCTTGCCCAGGCAGTTGCAACGTTGTATAAAGACTTGACTGATTCTCTTAAATCCCGATCCCAAAGGCGGGCCCAATACAGGGCAGGCTTTCAGTGAAAATTTGTCTGAAATTAGTTTGTGATAGCCCAGAAAACATTTGGTGGTGGGGAGGCCGTGATAGAGGAGAGTGATAAAACGGAAAGTTCGTCATGATCAGTAATTGTTGTTCCACACTCACTCAGTTTACATGAGATAAAACATACGTACCTCTAATGTTAAACATCTCTATTTTGAAGAGATGTAAACAGAGGTATCGTACAATATTTAATTTACAAATACAGGCGTTTGTTTTTTTTTAAATTGAAAATGCAATCAGTGTGCCATCGAAAATTATTTCACGTGTTACGATTGGCACGCGTGCCGTAGGTTGCCGATTCTGAAATAGATTAAGTTTTGTATTTCATTTACTTTTGATTATTTAGAAATATTAAATCGGCCAGTTCCTTTTGACTGTTAAATTTCTAAACATCCCGTGGAATTGCTAGAACGTTCTAGACTATTAGTTATCATGATAAAAGTAATTGCATGACTAATGTGCTTTAGCAGAGTCCAGTGCCTTTCCAATAAACACACTAGTGACAAATTGAGCTGACATGTTCACCAAAAAGTTCGCCAAAGCGGACTATTCTTCTGTGGGGAATATTTTCACTTTCTGCTGTGGATTTTTTATACGGAGCAACGGTGGACGGCGCAACTCCGATGAGATCTTTCAGGAAAACCCCGATGAGAAATCGGCCATTAATGGGACAACTAACGCCATTACTCCCAACCAAAAAGTCGAATCGGAAGAAGCATCTAATGAAAATGCGAAACGAAAGAAGAGTCGGAAGAAAACGAAAACAGAAATTGGTGAAAGTGGTAAGTTATCTGTGGTTTTATAGCTTCTGTCATTGTGTCTTAAACATCGTGAATGTTGCCGTAAATGACATTAATGTCGGAACTAAAGTGGAATTAGCTTGGCACTATTTCGTATATATTTGTTTTTGTTTTTGTTTTGTTTTGTTTTGTTTTTTTGTATAAAAGCTTTTAAAAGACAGGGATGCATTCCTCTTCTTCTTCTTCTTCTTCTTCTGTCACTTATCTAACGTTGGAGTATAGGCCATCAACCAACTCACGTTCCATCTTTTATCTCCAGCAAGCCACTTCCTTTATGTCTGTTCCCATGTTATGTTATTCAACTCTGACTCTACACGTCAAGTCCACAACAAAGGAACACATGATCAACTAATATATTTATATTATATTATATTATATTATATTATATTATATTATATTATATTATATTATGGCACTCTTCCGAATAACGGTCCCAAATGGGGACATAACTCTGTAGTGTATAAAGCATCCCTTACAGGGCCTCATTAGGTGATATAATAAAAAAAACAATATTAATCACTACGAACTAAAATATAGAACTGAGAAAATGGAATTACGTACCAATAATATTTCACAGTTATATGTGGAAATTGTGGCACAGAAGTTGTAAATACTGTCCGAAAGCATGTTCTTTGTGAAAAAATTGTACATATCGGAACGAGCATTGAATGTGTTGTCGATCACTTCCGGCTCCGTGTGACGTGGACGGCAAGACCGATCGGTGCTGCAATAAATGTTTTTGGGCCCGGAGGGCCCTCACAGTCGTCGGAGTGTATACCTATCAGTTATATGTGGAAATAGATATACACTCCGACGACAGTCAGGGCCCTTCGGGCCCAGGAAACATTTATTGCATCCATCGATTGGTCTAGCAGTCCATGTCATATCAACTAATGAGGCCCTGTAAAGGATGCTTTTTACACTACAGAGGTATGTCCCCAATTGGGACCGTTATTCGGAAGAGTGCCTACGTGTGTGTGTGTGTGTGTGTGTGTGTGTGTGTGTGTGTGTGTGTGTGTGTGTGTGTGTGTGTGTGTGTGTAACACAGAGTGGAACCTCGCTTAACGAGCACCTCGCATAACGAGTAATTCCCATAACGACCAAAATAAATTGTAAAACAAAAAATGACTCGCTGAACGAGCGACGATTCGCATAACGAGGGGAAGTCCCGGATTTTGCGCCTGCAACAGCGAGGATCGGAAGTCAAGGGACTGGAGGTGGATAACAAAGATATCGATGAGCTTGTGGAACAGCATAGCCAAGAGCTGACCACCGAAGAGCTTATGGAATTACATTGTGTTTCACAGCAAGAAGTTGTGGAGGAGAGTTTTTCCGAGGAGGAGGAGAAGGTAACAACAAACCAACAATCTTCTGGCGCAATAAGAGAAAAGCTGAAAGCATGCGAAACTGTTGCATCGTACATTGAGAACCATCACCCTAATAAGGCAGTGGCTATGAGAGCTACTAATTTATTTAATGATAATGCTGTGTCGCATTTCCACCAAATTCTGAAGCGTCGGCAAAAACAAATTTCTCTAGACAGCTTTCTAGTAAAAAAAGAATTAGGTATGTATTATAAATTGTAAATTAATTATTTCCATTTGTTTTTTGTTTTCTACAAATGGAATTCTCATTCCAGGTTCGTTCATTCCGCGATAGAAGAGGAAGATGAATCACGCTCCTTAACAATATATATATATATATATATATATATATATATATATATATATATATATATATATATATATATATATATATATATATATATATATATATATATAATTTTCTTTGAATAAACGTTATACAAAATAGTTTGAGTATTTTTTCGCATGGAACACATTATCGTATTTTACATTTATTTGTATGGGGAAAACTGTTTCGCTTAACGAGTGTTTCGCTTTACGAGTAAGGTTCTGGAACGAATTATGCTCGTTAAGCGAGGTTCCACTGTATATTTTAATGTGCATTTTTTCATGTAACTGTATCGATGTGTGTTTGCTGTTTGTGTGCTGAAGAAGGATTTTGTCGAATATTAGTTATTTGAGATCGTATTTTAGTAAAGCCTACCGATTTTACTTCTGGTTTTTTGGGGTTATTAATTCACCAAACGTCGGGTTTAGCTCTCTCTCTCTCTCTCTCTCTCTCTCTCTCTCTCTCTCTCTCTCTCTCTCTCTCTCTCTCTCTCTCTCTCTCTCTCTCTCTCTCTCTCTCTCTCTCTCTTAGCCATTAGCCAGTGGTTAATGGACAATGAACTTTCTAGCTATACTATTGTGTAAAGGTTTTCTCAATATGTGTCTGATCCAGCGCCAGAGTGATTTCTTCACCATCTGATTCACTGGCATTTGTTGACTTGTTCTCCGTGAGCCCCAGATTGGTCACGCCACTTTAGTCCTGCTCTGCACAGGCATCAATTAAAGAATTGTAGTCGGTTATTACTATAATAACTGGACAGCGCATACACGTCTTTGAATATAAACGTTATACATGGTTCTAAGAATATCTTGGATAAAGAAAAGAACGCATCCATCCAAACGACAAGAGCTGGATATTGAAGAAGCTTGGCTTCTAAAGACGATAAAACAAAGAGCATTGAAATATTTTGATCATTTGAAACGTCACGAAAGTTTGGAAATAACAATAGTTGAGTTGAGTTGAGTCAAGAACCGACATCACTGCACTCAGGACATTCCCATACTTGTTCAGTCCCCTCGTTCAACAGCCAGCTCTATCTGATTAAATGCTCTCCTGGTCTTCCCTCTCAGTTTTAGATTCTTCCAGAACCCCTGCCGATCCCCCGCAATCTCATTCTTTCCACATATGGGTTCTCAATCTATTACTCCGCCTTCTCTATCTGGTCCCACAAGCGCATGACCACCTCCCCCATGTCCATAGGCAAGATACCACCAAGAGGTGCATTCCCTGCTAGCCTATCAGCCTGTTCGTTCCCCCGTACACCCGCATGGCCAGGGCAAAATATCCATACAATTCTCTCAATCTGTGACCTCTGAAGCGACGAGAGCCATTCCACAAGAAACATTCATTTCTCCACCTTGCTAAGCAAAAATTCGCTTAAAAGTCGACAGGGTCGACTTCATCGCACCGGGTTTTATCCCATATGGCTAGGTCTCTTTCCGCAGCATGGAAAGCGTCGCACAAAGCACGAACTCCGTAGCTTTTAGCGACGACCCACAGGAGTCTCCGAAACATTTAACTCGTAAACCGAAGGGTGCGGCACGGAATCGAA